>CM055266.1:30212975-30239680 GCA_029237695.1 Conchocele bisecta
TACCCATTATATCTGCAACCGTAAATCGCATTGAGTTGAATCTTCATATACTTCTTTATCGTCATCCATATTTTTTATACTGTAGCACACCGATGTGGCTTTCCTGCACAAGGTCAAATTACTTAAAGTTTTGAAATATTTGTATCAAACATGTCAAAGTTTTTAAGTACACAATGTCTCTGCAACCGCAAGTCGGGTTGACTTGAAACTTCATATATACTTCTTTATGAAGTTAGAAGATCAATATTTTCTTTCTATAGCCCTGGTGGGTGCATGTGCTGGGTAATTTAACAATCGCAATTCATCCTTACCGGAAATCCGACTGGAGACCTGGTTTGGCCCTCACATACGTCTTTGGCATTTTGTATGTGACAGTTGAATCTGGTTATATCTCTTGTGTGAGTATTACGATTATTCGTAATCCTTTTTTTAGGGAAAGAGGCCAAGTGACTTTGGTGTGGTATGGACCTGGCATCAGGTCAGGTTATTCTAATTTCAGGGCTGACTATATTTCTCGATGAAATTATTCCGTTCTGATTTTGGGATTTTCCCCTAATGCAGCAGGTTAATACAGGATCAAACCCGTTTTCCCAGCCTTATATGACCTGCTGTTGATAGGCCGTTAAACACCAATAAACAAACAAACAACTTTGGCATTTGGTATCCGACAGTTATATCCTTTATGTCAGTATTAGACCATAGCTGTTGATAGGCCGTTAAACACCATTAAACAAACATTCTATAGCCCACTCATACGGCTTTCATGCACACAGTGAAGGTGAAATTACTTTGAAACTTGCGTTAAATGTTTTGAAATATATGCGTTAAAGTTTTAAGTAAACAATTTCTCTGCAACCGTAAGTCAGATTGAATTGAAACTTCATATATTTGTCTATCAACAATCAACATCCATATTTTCATTTTATAGCCACGCATGTGACTTTGATGCCCAAGGTCAAGGTCAAATTGTGTTAAATGTTTTGAAATATTTGCATTAAAGTTTTAAGTACACAATTTATCTGCAACCATATATTGGATCGACTGGAAATGTCACACTTCTTTATCAACAGCCATATTTTCATTCTATATCTCACCTAAGCGGCTTTCATGCCAAAGGTCAAGGCCAAATGTCTTTGCTACGGCCGCGGGTATGTGTGAGACCCCGCTCACTTGCTCTAGTCCTTAAAAGCAAGAATAAACATATCTTACCATACTGATTTCTTTTGTTTTTTTTCGGATACATGTACTGATTTTGTGTCCCGAGCATAACTGGAATTCCTTTTTGTATATTTATCACAACTCTTGCCTCACTAATATTCCAGTGTTCTCCCTTTGTTTTTTCACGCATTGATTTTGTATCTGGCACATGGCGATATTTCAAATTTGACCTAATATGGTCCTGATATATATCAAATCGAAGGTATCGTGTATTGTCAAAAATCGGATGATACATCATACAAGATGGCCGCCGACAGGTCATCCTTTAATTATAGATTTCGTCTTCTTGTCATGTACCATTTGGCCGACGCTGGTCAGACTTCACAGTTGTGGTGCGTGGGTGAAGCATTTTCATATTTGTTAAAATGGAGGTTGTCGCATAATCCAAGATGGCCGTTTTAGAAAATTTGGTAAAATTCTTAAAAAAATCATATCAACCATGTTAATTTTACATTATTATTATTTTTACATCAAGCTTGAATTGCCACTTTGATATCAAGGGCGATAACATTGACTCTTTAAAATGTTAATGGAAACAACTATTTATTCTCTCTATTTATCTTTTGATGTGCAATGATCATATTTTGTAACAAGTCGATACAAAATTTATTCATTGGTGACACATTTAGTTGATATAAATAATTTAAAAATGACCTGTCTCATTTACAATCAAATAGCACGATGATACAACCTATAAGTAAACCTAAGATTACTAAGTGAATATTTCTGTGTAGCGGGCACTCGTATTTTTTAAAACTGTTGGAATAGTTACACAATTATACTTATTTAATATTTAATTCCTATAAAGAACACTTTGTGCCAAACAGATGGGCACCCCAATTCAAATCATGATTTGCAACTTTGCTGAAGGATGTCCTGGCACCCAGTCATTAAGTGCAAAGGCTTGTCTTATCAGCTCATTCACAAACACCACATCATACAAAACTTGTCACATGGATTCACCAGTGGGTGTACAGTACAAAGTCCAGTGACATGGTGTGTAATTGCATCCCGTAACATTTGGTCAGGTGTGTATTTTTTTACTTTAACCTACGTTTTCTGGGGAAATAACTACATGTACCTGTATAATATATGTGAAAATCACTACAATGGAAGAAATTGAATGTATGTTCTCGCACCCCCTTCCAAACTCCATTCACAATTCACACCCCCTCTGCATGAATCTGGATACTCCACTGCAGTGCAAAGTCTCAGAACAATTTTTGACATACAGCCGTTTGAATGTGTACTTGTGTGTGTGTAATATTTCTCAGACTTTTTCAAGGCAATGATTTCTGTTTCGATGTAATGTATGACCTGTCGTGAATTTCACTCACAAGTTCATATTGGTGCTTGTAGGAGTATTTGATATCCAGTATACATTTTCTATGGCTTTCACATTCTGTAAAACCGTCTGGAGTTTCGACAATGAAATGGAGAAATGGCAAACATTTTCATGTGTCTGAATGTGGATTATTTCTGGCACTCATATCTTTGGCTTATAACGTCATTCAAATTGTACTGCGTCAATTTTATCGAATTTAAGATTGCATATTTCATGACTTTCTTCAAAACGCCAGTTTTTAGAAGTTGATGGTTTTAGGATTTTGATATCATGCACTGCAGTGCCGGTGATAAGTCGCTAGGTGGCGTTGCCAAGTCGGACTGTTGTACTGTGCGGACTCACCTAAACAAACCGCCAGTGGACCTTATGTTTGCAATGTAAACTCCCTGGGTAAGTTTATAGATCGCGGCTCAGTCAGGGTGTGACTAGATGTCGGTTTTTTTTTTGTTAGTGAAAGTACTAAAATTAGGAAAATTGGGCCCGCGCAATATTTAAAATTGCGCCATGTCAATTAAAGGTGGTGCAGGATGTTGAATGTAATATCTTTATAATGGAAAGACAGAGTTTAATGAAACATAACGCAGTAAATGCTTAACAGGTTGCCAATTAGTATCCCCTCGCCGATAGGCAAGAGCTGGTATATCGTTAGTCCATGTACTGCGTACGTATGTACGTACGCTAGTAACACCTTTCATTTTTCAATAACTTGTGAACTGCTTCCACGATTTTGATATTATTTGACCATAATGTGTGTCTATGGATGGAGCATGGTTTAGCATATGAGTAGACTCATATGACCCACGTTCGACCGCCCAAGGTCACGGAGTTTCTTTTTATTATCAAGGCTGCCAGCGAGGGATTAGCTTCGTTTAATGATGCCAGTGCGAGGGGATTAGCTTCGTTTAATGATGCCAGTTCTTGCATTATGGTATAGTTTGCTTTAATCTAACAATTTTCTGGTTTTGACGAAGAATCGGTTTCCATGGATGTGAATATAAATCTAAAGAACGTGAATGTATGGTGTGATACATATCATCGAACCGGTATGTCACTTCTTCTGGTGTGATACATATCATCGAAATCCGTCCGTTTGCTTGGAAAAGTTTCAAGAAAATTTACTGTAAAAATGACGTCACAGAATACGTCGCGTCGGGAGAAGCAGGTTCGGAAACAACTGATCCCATACCCTGATATGTATAACTTTACATGCTACTTGCAAACATGTAGTTGGCCTCAATAATAATAACATACACTCAAAGCGTTCTTTTATAACATGATCATTCATGTTATAATTGTTCTTGTTACTTATTTCATCACTGTTGTTACAGTTTTTATAAACACATTTGACTCTCGGGGGGGGGGAATGAAAGTAGTGTCTTTTTTAAGTGGCTAAAAGCCTATATAGACAATAGATAACAGATAATAGCCTAAATAGATAATGAATCGACTTGTTGCACTGAAAACATATATCCAAAGTGAATCTACAAGTATCGAGGTGCCACAAACACACAGAGTCCGAGATGCACCATAAATTAGAAATTAGCTATTTAAACAACAATTGTGGAAACAACATTGGTCGCGAAAACCAATGACTCGGCACATGCACATGCACTGTGTGACGAACTAGGAGTCAGCAAACATTTATTATTAGCCGATCTATTTATAGATCGGCTATATATTGGTTATCCATTGGTTTGTGAAAAAGTTTGTAACCACCCTTTTCTCCTATATTCGGTAATCTACAAACGCGAAATTTGTTTATCACTTCCAAATTACATCAACCGGATAATTTTTCATTTTTGGCCATTATCTCCGTTGAAAACTTTAAATATAGCAAAATAACACAATTTGGCTATAAATAAACGTTTTCACTACAAGAGTTCGGTAAACTAAAGTTAGGCGGTTTGCAATTTGGCTATAAATAAACGTTTTAACTACAAGAGTTCGGTAAACTAAAGTTAGGCGGTTTGCAATTTGGCTATAAATAAACGTTTTATCTACAAGAGTTCGGTAAGCTAAAGTTCGGCGGTTTGCCTCCTAGTCCAGGGGCAATTGTAGGTATATACATATAAGATTCCGGCACCTCGTTTTAATTTATGGCACCCGGTGTTTTTATAAACTTGAATGTATAAGGTTTCAAAAAAATCCGGGTGCCATTTTTTAAACCAAGTTCAAGGTCATTTCAAGGTCATTGAACTTTATGCTTGACGGAAGTCGAAAATTGCCAATAGGTCCTTAACTTGGAAATTGGTGTAAGTTGTTAAAAAACATTTCTGATGGATATATTAAAGAATTTACGTAAACTACACTAATATTCAGTATATTATTAGCATATGTTCAAGGTGGCCGCCAAAAATCGGGTATTTATGAGATTTCGGTTGACTTGCTACATATTTGTGTAATGCTAAGCGCCTTCACCTATATTCAAAGGTTAATTCTTTCAACTGGAATAATATTGTTTACATTTGACTACCATAAGTATTGCTATGATCAGATATTAATGATAGCTAAATATAACTGGGAGAATTTGGTTGGGGAGGAAATCAACACTTCTCTCACTTTTCCCTGACATATATTGAACCCTGATTTGATCGGCTAATAACATCATGCTCTGCATGACTTTCCATTAATGTATATTCATTACAAGGAGGTTTTAGTTTATGACATAAATAGCTTCTACAGGATCCCCATCAAAAAATCAAAGGGACAGGAATCAATGAGCTTATCCGTAATAAACGCGACAGTGACATTATTTAGCAATATGTGTGGCTGTGACTAGCAAAATGGGGCATCCGCACAGTCTGATCAGTATCTGCAATGTTCGCTATTCCATCAATGAACATGTAACATCCGCGATTCTTCTACAAGCAATATAAATCGTTATCAGGCTACGGGAGCTGCACTGGTCACAAATCCCATAAACCCTATTTCTCCCAGTCACAGCTATAATGAATGGTGGGTGGTACTTGTATTGGATTACACTGTCATTCGGGTGATGTATCTACGTACTCCACTGCTAGGCAACGTGATACAGTCAATGTATGTACTTTAATGCGACTGTATCTCGCTTGGGGGCCGTGTCAATAAACTTCGTACGATTAAACTGTTCGTAAGTGCAAAAGTACGATAGTCTGTAAATTTCACATTAAGAAATGTTTTCTTTTAAACAATTATTGAATTTAAATTCATTGAGCATAGGCTCAATACATGTTAATTCTTCAATTGAAATTTCCAGACGATCCTAAATTTGCACTTCAAGTACGAACATTTTATTCGTATGAAATTTAGTGAAACGGACCTCCTGGTGTCTCAGATATACGATATGTATGGTTTGTGGCTTCATGCCCAGTAAATGGAATACATCAATCAATTCCAATCACTTTATTTAATGACATTTGCAAAAAAATAAATTATACTCAAGTGCGTACAATCAGGAACTGTGACTAAACAGGGAAGATAATTTGCTTTGGCATATTTTGGCAGTTTGGTTATACAAGGTGTATGATCACGTGGTACTAACAACAACAACAAGTACTAAAACTTCCATAATCCATCCGATTCAAAGTATGCATTCTTTTATATAATTGTCCTTATTACGTAACGGATTTTGATGAAATATGGCGCATCAAACGCGTCTTGTTAAGCTGCATTTGGTGGTCTCTGTACGTTGGCCCAAACTTCTTTCGTTTTTGCGAAGAATCGATTCTTCGCAAAAACGACAAAAGACTGTGTCGAACTCCCTGGACGACCAAATGGAGCTCATGAAGACGCGTTTAGCTGCGCCATATTTCATCAAAATCCGTTTCATATTAAGGAAAATATCAAATAATACTTGGGCGAGATTTCAACACTTTCAGGTAGCAGTGACCAGTTAGCCGCCAGTTTCGTATAATGGTACCGATGAAATTTATAAATATTACACTTTCTGCTGATTAAAATTCATTTCAATTGTTTAATGAATTTTTTGTAGTTGATTTTGTATTTTATTCAGATTTTACATAGTATTAATTGATGAATGCTCATTCCAGGGCCATCTGACCTGTTCCCATTGATCAGAAATGGGCAAATACGAATTGAGGGTATGTTGTGACAAAAACTGATCAAAACAACAGATTTTTCTGGGAGTTTCAAACAAGAATTATTTCAGAGAAAACTCATGGATTGGGAACTGGTTTGCACCATGATAGTGCGTTTGCCTCTGGATGATGATTGAGACATACAACATTCAATCTGTAGTTCCGCAAGTAGCGTGGCACGGCATGGTTTTAAAGTGAATATTTTACCTCAGAATTGGACAATTTTAAAGAGGCTGCACCAAGATATTTCACATTCCTGCATAGGTAAGGAGCACTAATAGAACAGCATATTTGTGTTTATGTAAAAGCTTCTAGTGTGTCTAGGTCACAAATGTCGAACTCGTATTGCTGTCTGCCCACTTATTTGGAATATTGAATTAAATGCATACTGTCCGAGGGCGTGAAATTGATAATTTTAAATTAACTGGTCACTGCCCCCTTAAGGCAAAACATGATTTCCTAAATTTGCCATTTCTGTCATTTGTTACATTTCAATGTTGACGTAAACATTTATCGACATTGAAAATACCATTTCAGGACAGCTGACATGTGTCTGATGAATGTTTTGAGCCATTTAGCAGGGAAGCCTCTCAAGCTGAAAATACAACAACTAAATGGTGAAATTCTGATGTTTGATATCTTGATGATTTTCTGGACGGATTTGACTGTGTTGCACAACGATTAGCCTGGAAAGTGTAGTTGAAGGACATTTCTCTGAATTTGTGTTAAATGTAGATCTACTTAATAACCAGAAATGTCTATTTTGTGTAGATTGACCGCCTTAGTCCGCACAGTTAGGACCGCATCTTTCACTGAATGTCTCTAGTTTACCCGACTCGGCTGTATGTGTCACTTATTCCATTTAGGCTGCTGCTAGCCTGTACCTGGATGGTAGCCACCTGGCAAGAATAACCAGACCAGTAGAAGAACAAGAAATAGCATCTCGGTTAGTGTATTTTCACATTGGGCTGAAACTAGTTGGCCCGCGGTGTCGTAAACAGTGACCTGTATGCCTGCACACTTGTTTCAGAGTTACTTTTTCCATTTTTCTGACCAGCTACCCTCCCTATTAGACTCTGAAAGCCTTGAATGACATTGTCCTGCTGTGATCCACCTTAAACCATTGTCTCTCAGGTGACCTTCATTCGACCTTGACCTACATTTTCTGCTAGTTTGACAAATCATTTTACGTATTTCGGTCCGTTTCGCACCAAATACAGCCACTAAGCCGACCATACTTGTGCTACTTCATCAATTTGTGGTACTCATATGAATCCAATGTACATGTGACCTTGAACTGACACTGACCTACTTTCTATGCTCGATTTACTCCATCCTTTTACATTAAATGTGCACTCTGTGAATGTGGCCTTGTCGCAGCAGTGGGTGTGAAATGGTAGAGCTCTGCTATTGTCTGATAGCTATTATTTTTACAGTTTTTAAGTTTATTGACGAGCAATAAACACCAAGTACTGTGCTACTAGGTGTATTATTTATCTCTTAGTAGGGTCTTGAACCTACTGAGGGCCCTTGAAAGAACTTGTATGTCAGTGACATTACGAAAATGTTCAAATCTGCCGATAATTTCTCGAAAATATGCACAGTTGTTACTGGTTCAAGGTCACATACATATCTTGCTAATACATGTGAAGCAGCTGTAGTGCTTGCTAAGCAGTGTAATGAAGTGCTCGTATAGTTAGCGCCTCCTTACATAGCAACACAACAGCAGTAACACTGTTGTAGCAAAATGCTGTTTCGACCCAAATCTGACCACTTTCCGAAGCTGTACCACCACCCTTAACATTAATTTGTGACAGACACTTCTACACAATATACATTTAATATTAGGTTTATTCTGTTTGGAATTGACCACCCTACTAGCAAATGACAGAAAATGTGCAATGACAAAAGGGGTCTGCATGCTTAAGGTAGCAGTGACCAGTTAGCCGCCAGTTTCGTATAATGGCACCGGTGAAATTTATAAATATTACACTTTCTGCTGATTAAAATTCATTTCAATTGTTTAATGAATTTTTTGTAGTTGATTTTGTATTTTATTCAGATTTTACATAGTATTAATTGATGAATGCTCATTCCAGGGCCATCTGACCTGTTCCCATTGATCAGAAATGGGCAAATACGAATGAGGGTATGTTGTGACAAAAACTGATCAAAACAACAGATTTTTCTAGGAGTTTCAAACAAGAATTTATTTCAGAGAAAACTCATGGATGGGAACTGGTTTGCACCATGATAGTGCATTTGCCTCTGGATGATGATTGAGAACACATACAACATTCAATCTGTAGTTCCGCAAGTAGCGTGGCACGGCATGGTTTTAAAGTGAATATTTTACCTCAGAATTGGACAATTTTAAAGAGGCTGCACCAAGATATTTCACATTCCTGCATAGGTAAGGAGCACTAATAGAGCAGCATATTTGTGTTTATGTAAAAGCTTCTAGTGTGTCTAGGTCACAAATGTCGAACTCATATTGCTGTCTGCCCACTTATTTGGAATATTGAATTAAATGCATACTGTCCGAGGGCGTGAAATTGATAATTTTAAATTAACTGGTCATTGCCCCCTCAGCCACTGTTGTTGCTGTTATAACCACGTGATCATGCACCTTGTTATACATGTACCAGTAAGGAAAACTGTGACATTTCTAAATCTTTATGTTTTGTTGTGAAATGATCAAAAGTACAACATTTAGAAAGACGTAATGTAATTAATTAAAATAAAATGAATGTGTCGCCATCAATTGGTAAACATTTGTGTATAATGCTTAAAAATAAATAGCGCTATTTTTCAGTATTATTGACATGTGTTCACCAACCCCTGATTTTTCCGAGGCGGGCGACTTATAGGTACAATTAGGTTCGGGAATACGATACAAATTTACAATTACACTATTTTTTCGTAATATGTCATCACTTTCATTGAAGTCAGCTGTAATAGAAAGCTGATCTGCCGCAATGGCAGATCAGCTTTCTATTACAGCTGACTTCAATGCTTCAGAGTACAATTAATTAGAAAAACAATCTTGAAACATATGATGTATAGCTCTTGTGACCAATGTAAGCCAAGATATCAATATAATAGAGGATTAGACATGCTTGATTGCTATGCTCAATCACGATAGTGGATGGGGGCATGTAGTGTTACCATTGTCCGTCAGTCACAAGGTTAAACCTTTTGTTTGAACTTTTGTCTTTGCACAAAATCTTCTTTATAGGAATAAAATAAGTGTTTAATTGTGTCACTATTCAACCAGTTCTAAAAATTACGAGTGCCCGCTATACATATTTAATAATTTAGTACAATACAATACAATACAATATCCTTTATTAAGCATTAAGCAATACAATGCTTCTAGCCTTTAACATAAAACTTGTGTAGTGCACATAAAATACATGTTTTACGGAATGTAAATGGAGAAGCTTTTGTTAATTGTAATTATACACTAATAGATGCCACCAAAATGATCACTTTGCAGTATTAGCAACTTAAACAAAAATAAGTTTATTCTTCCAGTAATTCTTTTCTCAAATTGCTGGCAAAATAAACATATTTCGACAGATTAATTATTGTTTTTCGATTGGTCGATGTCATTAAATGATCATACTTATTTAGTGTTGGCCATCTACAAAAATAAGGTTTGAAATGTTGTTTTCTTATGTTTGTATAAAGAGGACAGACTAAAAGAAAGTGATACTCACTTTCTATCGAGTTTAAATTACAACATTTACAAATTCTTTCATCCCTGGGAATATTATGATATCTGCCTCTTTCTATTTCTAAAGAATGCGAAGATAATCGAAATCGTGATAGTGAAATTCTATATTTTCTATTCATTATAATATCTAAGTACGGTTCTAAAGTTAGTGAAGATTTATATCTAGCATACGATGAAAGTCGTTGAGATCTAGTTATATCATTATACCAAGATTGGTGGTAATTATCTAAAATTCTCTGTTTTATTTGCATGATATAATGTGTATTATTATGTAATAATGTGTCTTGATTAACCCATAACTCTGTTAACCCTATGTCATTAATCATTGTTTTTATCTGATAAGCCCAATTTGTATTGTTATACGATACATTATTTTCTGCGTCGCTTTTCAACATGTTATACATTTTTTTGGTTACATTATTGTCGTTTAATTTTAATTTATGTTTTATCCAATATTCGGGTTATGTGAACTTTACGAATTACGCTCAGTGGAACTCTACCTAATTCCCCGTATAGCCCTATTAGATTAGTTGATTTGTTGACACATAATACTTTTCGAAGAAATTTAGTATGAATATTTTCAATATCTTTTCCTTTGTGAAACCCCATATTTCTGATGAGTAATTTAAAACACTAGACACCAATTTATCAAACAATTTACATTTTTCATTGTGTGGAAAATTCATAATGATTGAATACAGAAAATAGTCTATACATTGCTTTCGATGCATGTTCAGATATACATTTTTGTGTTCTAGCCCAGTTTCCGTTTTTGAAAAAATATATACCTAAATATTTGAAAGATGTTACAATTTCTAATTTTTCATTATATAGAAAAAAGTCATAATTGGTATGTCGCCCTTTTTCAAATATTAATACTTTTGTTTTTCCTGTATTTATTTTTAATCTCCACGTGTTACAATAATTTTCTATGTCAGTTAACATCGATTGCACAGATTCTGGTGAGGTTGCGAATAATAGTAGTATTTATTTTACTGATAGTGACGCGCGGCGTTATCTGGCTATTTTCATATGCAAATGATGCATGCTAATAGTTTATTATTTATACTAATTAAATGCGTCAATATTTTCGACAGATTATAAAGTATGATCATCGCACATCAAAAAATAAATACAGAAAATAAATTGTAATGTCCGTTAACATTTTAAGGAAAACGGTTATCGCCCCTGATATCAGTGTGGGAATTTATGTCTTAATAATGCCAATGAATGCGTGGGGTAATGGTGAATAATTCCAGAACAAAAATATTTACACGATTCCCTGACATTTGATTGGCCCGTAGCAAGACTCTGTCCAAAGTTTGTATCCCAGTAAACTCCCATGCCGAACTACTTTCCGTAACCGTGAGGCGCAGTTAAAATAATTCTTAAGAAAACGGAAAATAAACATATTTTCTTGATTAATTTATTTCAAATGCTGGAATTATAAGGAATGAATGGCCTTTTTGTGGAATTTATCGGGGATATAAACTTTGAAAAGTCGCGGGAATACTGGACGAGGCCTTCCGGCCTTCGTCCAGTATTCCCGCGACTTTTCCAAGTTTATACCCCGATAAATTCCACAAAAAGGCCATTCATTCCTATAATGAATGTTTATTTTGGCAGAAAATTGTCTCAGATGTATACATAGCATGTGGGTGGGCACGTGCCTTTAATAGTAGTATGCCTACAGCAACCATGCTTACACATTATCATCAAACAGTGGTATGCACAACACACTCGGGAAAAACAAATGACCTTCAGAGCTCCAGATAAGCTACGTATTTGCGTAAATACCCAACTAAAATTGCCAAAATCCCAATTGAAATCAGAAGTAGTGAGTATCAAAAGGCAATGAAAACGTTGTGGTATCTTTATCATGCTACAGAAAACAATAAACAAACCACACAAAGATAGCATATTTTCTTGGTATAAACACATCTTGGTATTTCATTAGAATTGTCTCCTTGGATGTGTTTTCATTTAGAAGCATTTAGAAACTATTCAATAAGTGCGGTCTGCTGATGTGCAAACGGTAGTGTGATTCTATTTTACACAATTAAAATTTTGAAATACCCAATTGCTTCATAAATGATGGAGTGACAATACTCAATTACTAATTCCTTATCTATCCAAGCTTGTAGTTTCAATATTGTTAACCATACAGCTATCATACTAGCATACTATCACCAGCCAGCAATGTGCACCGCAAACCATTGTGAAAAAAAATACGTTCATGTTCATTGACATAGTTATTTCCCATGGTTGAAGTTTGTTTTTATTCGAGTTAAATTGTATTTTCAATACCATTAGAAACAAAATTGCTACCCCGCTCCATACCTCTCGCGAGGGTAGCGAGTGAACCCCATCTGCTTAATGTAACGCAATGAAGAGTGATTTTTGCAATCGGTTATCCGGCGTGTTCGATATTTTAGCGATATAAAACTGTCAAAGCTGTATCAATAAGATACACTTGCATAAATTGGTTATTTTACCGTGTCAATGTGTTTATCTGACATTTACATGTATATTTTGTAAATTTGAAAGCTTCATTGTGTTATGTTGAATGTTGAACAACAACAAGAGCTGGCTTCCATGGGAAAATGATTTCCCTGTTCTATTATTTTTGGCAATTTACCAATTCTCCATCAAAGATTATTTGTTTAAACGTATATACAGTTTATTAAATGTGGACCGACATGCAACAGGTTTAGGTATGCACTTCGGTTTCACACATTTTTTGAATGGGTCAAATTGTAGCCGTAGCAGGCCACCGACATTGATTGAGGGATCGTAGTAAGTTATTTCCCTTTGCAAATCTATTTATAGAAATCCGGTCCAATGTTTTTTTTAGCGGTTATTTCTTACTGAATAGTGCAAAACTACGGAGCCCCGCAGGGGACGTAGAATTCTCTTTTTTTTTATTAATTCGTTCCCACGAAATAACAATTCGTTCCCTCAATTTAACAATTCGTTCCCTGGGATTAACAATTCGTTCCCACGATATAACAATTCGTTCCCTCGAATCAACAATTCGTCCCACGAAATGACAATTCGTTCTCTCAAGTTAACAATTCGTTCCCACGGGAACGAATTGTTAATTCGTGGGAACGAATTGCTAATTTGAGGGAACGAATTGTTAATTCGTGGGAACGAATTGCTGATTCGTAAATTGTAAATTGAGGGAACGAATTATTCTTTCGTTGGAACGAATTAATAAAAAAAAGAATTCTACGTCCCCTGTGGGGCTCCGTAATGACGCACGTGGTATCTCATATTCAAGAAGTCCACGCCACCGGCAGGGATATGAGGGATCGTGGTTAGTTATTTCCCTTTGCAAATCTAGTTATAGAAATCCGGATCAGTTTGCAAATCGTTTGTCGTAGATACTATTATAACATGTGTCTGTGACTGGAGAAATGGGGCTTATGTGATTTGTGACAAGTTTATCTAGTAGCACATTGATGTAGCCTGATAACGGTCTATATTGCTTGTTAGAAACATGACGGGTGTGTCATTGATGGAATGGGGAACAGTACTGATCCTGATCAGACTGTGCGAAAATACAGGCTGATCTGGATATATCTAAACTGTTATACATATCCATAAGCCCCATTTCTCCAGTCACAGCCGCATAAGTGTCGTCTTAAGATTTACATCATCCGAACGTCATTCCTGGCCTACTAATGTCTGTTTCCCGAAACCTGCCCAAATGTTACGGCTATATAAACAATTCAAAAACAATATTTTTTTCGATAATATTAAATTAAAAGAAAATTTAAGAATGAGGCTTATTTTTATTTCGTGAAATTTGTTCCAATATTGATTTTATTACGAAAATATGGGAATTTAACATGGGAAAGAAAGAGGTGGAGAACCTGGAGGAGGAGTCGAAAAACAATCAAAATTGGCAATTGATTCTGAAAGCTAGCTAGATAGCTTGGAAATGATCTAACTAAGAAAACAAAAGTTAAATTTTGAAAAACGGTCCACTATTTCTGAAATTCGAAAAATTCTAAATATTTCCCCATGTTAAATCCCCATAGACATCTTCTCTGCTATATAAACAACCAAAACAACAATATCGTTTTCGATAATATTAACTTAAAGGAAAATTTAAGAATAAGCCTTCTTTTTATTTTGTGAAATTTGGTCAAATATTGATTTTATTGCTTTAAAACAATTTCCCCATGTTAAATCTCTATAGACATCTTCACAGAGAAGATGTCTATGGGGATTTAACATGGGGAAATTTTTCGAATTTCAGAAATAGTGGACCGATTTTCAAAATTTAACTTTTGTTTTCTTAGTTAGATCATTTCCAAGCAGGTTTCGTGAAACAGACAGTAGTATTTTTACTTGAATGTATAACACATATCATGGAGTGTCCTTACAGGTACATGTCCACTCAGTAGCTTATACTATAGGGAGACATATAGTGTTGTATAGTCTGTAGATCTATATGACATTTTATGGCAAAATAAACATTCATTCACCATTACCCCACGTATTGATTGGCATTATTATACATTTATATCAGGTAAGCATGTTATTAGTATATAAATAATTTAAAAAATATCATGCCTCATTTGCATATGCAAATAGCCTGATACCACCGCGAGTCACTATCAGTAAAATAATGATTACTAAATGATTATATCTGTATAGCGGGCACTTGTAATTTTTAGAACTGGTGGAATAGTGACACGATTATAAACTTATTAAATTCCTATAAAGGACACTGTGCCTACTGAGAAGGCATGTGCCTTTAACATATGAATAAATAATATATAAAAAGGACTGGATATAAAAAGTATATTGAAAACAGGTACAAGTCGGAAGTTTAATCGATTTCTTGGAACAACTTAACTAACAAGGTCATCGTTATTACGAGGCTAATCCCCTCGCTGGCAGCCTTGATAATAATAATACAAAAAACATATTAAGTCCTCCGTGACCTTTACCTTGGGTGATCGGACGTGGGTCGAATGCGGAACAAAGTAGCATCCCTAGTCACACATTGTGGCCAATAATAAGTTAATAAGTTATTAAACATTGAAAGGTGTTACTAACGTACGCACGAAATATGTGCATTAAATGAAGGAGGCAATGGTGCGGTTATTTTAATCTAGCTAGTTCATTCTCCTATCGCACGAAGCCGGTATGTAAGACCGTGAAAAGGGCTGACTGTGAGTGCATGTGATATATGGAGACTCAGCCGGAACAGTGTTATCCTATATGATGATGATATTTGAGGGTTGGTCAGGGCAAAACATATCAGGCAGGGAATGATCGATATTGGGTTATGCAAAGTATGATGTAATATGATGAATGGCCGTCAGTTAAGGAATTGATATATATCCAGCTGCTGGTCGCGATCACTCATATGATGTCATCAAAGATTCAATGATACATGTTTTAAAAGGTTGCTATCAGAGTGCCCTGTTTTTATGTCTCGATTAAAGGCCGATACACTGATTGAGCATTGTCTACAGCCAAGGTCAAACAAAACAGCACGCGCTGTATGTTTGAGCACAGCTGTGAGCGGTGTCGAACAACGGCAGTCAAAACAGGAAGCAGTCGAATCCAAAGAAAAAGAAACTGTCGTTGCCACATATTGTTTTAACTACAGTGGGGTCAGCGTGTAAGTGCACTCCCGAACGAACAGGACAGGTGGGTTCCAACCTGTCGTGTTCGTTCGTGTGTGCACTTACACGCTGACCCCAATGTAGGATAAGCGCTGTCACAACGATAATGCCGCTGGGCTTTTGACACATGGTTATCATTTATTCAGCTAAATGACATCTACGGATTCATGTTGATACGTAGGTAATAGTCTGTTATATGTAGTTGTCATCATAGCAATGCACCGGTCGTAGTGCTTTACACATGTACTGTTGGTGTATGTAGTATGTACATGTACACTGAAGATACTTTAAATAAATAAATAATAATACATCGGAACCTCTCTAAACTGGACACCAAGAAAGCACCAGTGATCTTATTTGTATGAGTTTCTTGGTCATTTATCTCAGGCGATAATGTATATTCGTGATTGCATAGCACACACGTATGGCTCAGAATGTTTAAATGCCTGATTTACATTGAAACCTCTCTATACATATATTCAATAAATAATACATTTTGCTTAAAGGTACATGCCCACTCAGTAGGCACAAACTGTTCTTTATAGGAATTATATAAGTGAACATTTGTGTCACTATTCCACCAGGTCTAACAATTACGAGTGCCCGCTATACAGATATACTCATTTAGTAATACTTATTTTACTGATAGTGACGCGCGGTGGTATCAGGCTATTTTCATATGCAAATGAGACATGATATTTTTTAATTAGTTATACTAATTAAATGCGTCACCTGAAAAAATAATATTATCGACTGATTATAAAGTATGATCATTGCACATCATTTTATAATTCTGAAAAAAATATGGAACCAACCTATGAGTTATCTACTTGACCGCTGTACATGCTACAAATACCATTGGTTCCAAAAAGAAGTGTAGCAATAAATCAACACAGCCTAACGACAATTAGTAGTGCGCACACAATCAATAATATTGACCTAGCGGCCATTTTGAAAACCAAATGTCTGCCTTACCAGTTATCGGATAAATTGGAACCAACCTCAGTTTGTTTATTTGATCTATACATATGTCACAACCGCAACAAACATCATTATACATGCATCAGCAATGTGGATATGGTTAATACAATATTATGTATAGGATTTACGAGCGGCCATTTTTAAATAAATAAATTATGGCCGCCATGGGGGTTGTTAAACATTAAACTGACACCGGTTGTGTTCTGTATGTTCAAAAGATGAATATAGCCACATAAAAATCAACATTTTACCTATGTTAGAAGTGTATATATAATTAATATAGCATTTGAGGGAGGCCATTTTGAAATCGAAGATGGCGGCCATATGAATTGGCAAAAATAATGGAACCAACCCCAGTTTTGTTCTAGATGGTCTAAAGATTGGCTACAAGAATGTAACAAAAACAACATAACATCGTACACTAATGGGGTTCGGTACACAGTGGGTTTAAAGTATGCTGGTAAAATAGCCTCCACTCACAACAATATGCACGTCTGGGCCCGGTTGTTCAAAACACCAGTTAGCTTAACGGACTGTTAAATCCTTAACGGACTGTTAAATCCTTAACTGAATGGTTAAAATCTCTGTTAAACAGAGATTTTAACCATTCAGTTAAGGATTTAACAGTCCGTTAAGCTAACGGATGTTTTGAACAACCGGGCCCTGGTTTATAAACGTGTATTTCAAAATGGCCGTCATGGGAAATTATGTTGATCCCTCTCTTGATATAAATTACTCAATTAATTTAATTTCAGTATACATGTACAATCAATGCTTTCACGGCCCGGAAGCATAACAACGCAATTTGGTCGATATAATCACATTGCATTTTATCACATGAAATGTTTGTTATGCCGTATTTACCCCATTTCATAAATGTGTTATGACACACGTGTAATAACACATGGAGCGCATTTGATTGGCCGGCCGCATCACCATAATTACGTATTCGTATTATGCGCCAACGTTGTGTCAAATGAATAAAGTACAGACGTTCCAAATGACGCCCGTAATGGCGCGACAAAACAATGATGCTTTGACGTTGACGTCATCATTTTTTAAATGTCATTAGAAGCGTCCGTGGCTCATTAAAATTACATAACTTTTCAGAATGAGCTACCGTTCGGTAGTATGAAGTGTTTACAAAGTAAAGGAACCTGTTGTATGGCATATTTATAATAATTGCATAGCATTAACCCTTTGAACCCGAAAGCCCGCTATAGCGGTTTATGCAAACAGTGCATATCCAGATGAGCCGGCTCGTAACGAGCCGTCTCATCAGGATCTGCATTTTTTGCAAGTAATTTTCATATTTCTTAGAACAAAAACACCCCCTTTTCATAAATGGACGAATCTGAAAATCATTTTGTGACCATTGGATTGGTCGGAACATTAGCATATCACAGTCCATTCCAGTTCCTTATGGTTGAAAGGGTTAAAACTATTTTTCTCAGTGGAAATGTTCAACTAGATGCGAAAAGAGTCAATGGCGTCTTCTCACTGAAACGTTTTTGATATCTCCAAGTATTCTGCTATTTGGAGTGTGAAATCATGTGGTAAACATAATCTCAAACTGGTTTTTATGGTTATAATGACTAGTGAGCTTATACATATGCATTTTGTATTTTTACCCATCGTCGTATTATGTAATCTATTGTATACCTCGTGTGTCACGTATGTGGCTTAGAGTGAATAAAATGTATTGTATTGTATTGTTTCCCTTTGATATGAGATTTATGAAACTCGTCCGCAATTGTATTCACCTTGTCAGAGGATCGGTGCATAAATTGTGCGCGACTTGTTTCATAAGCCCCATATCAAATGGAAAGTCTTTTGAGATCCTCTATTTATAATATACGTCATTAAAAACTGCTACGTCGATGAAAACTAATCCAGTTTAATACTATCATTATAGTATCTACGCATGCCTGGACCAGGCCATTGGAAAGATGAAGTTTGTCATACGTTTAATGACTCATTTAGTTTCAAAATGGACATATATTTACAGGGTTGTGGCCATATCTCGACATGTGGGACTCACAAATGTCAATGTTGAATATCCAATTAGCTCATGTGCAAATACACGTATATTTAATTGGTAAATGTGGCAATGTACGATGGTCATCTGATATTGTTACATGACTGCCGTTGTTTGACACCGCTCACAGCCGTATGCAAACGTACAGCGCGTGCTGTTTGACTATGGCTGTAGACATGCTCATTCCGGGGCCTAGCCAAAAACTACGTAATGCATGTGTTTTATGACGTTACTAGAACTCGCCATTACGTCACCATACCAGTTTACAACGGTCACACTGAAATTTTGAAATTGATGCGGCTGCATCACGCGACGTTAATACTGTGGCCCCGGAATATGTATGTGTAAATCACTGTTTGAATGAAACAAATTATCAAAGTACCGAAAGTACTGCATAAATGCTGAACTTGCAATATATTTCCGACGGAAATGTAACAATAACGTTACACCATGTCCAGCCGTGGGTAAACGTTTGATGTGGCACTCGGGAACTGTTTGTCGAACCTTATAGTACATGTAGTACCATATTGCATTTATTTTAGAAAATTGATATGTTCCTCTAGTTTTCTTTTGATCACTACAAAATGTCACCTTTTACCATTGCGTACCATGCATTGCAGGTGGCTGACATTATCCGTGTGATTGTGACGTCACCGAATAAATGACGCCATGAAGCAAGACTGTTGTATTGTTCGGTAACATTGCAACGTCGGAACGTTCAGATGGAAATTGGCAGTTGATTTTGATTATCACTTTGCTGTACGCTCGTGGCATGATTAACATTAACCTTAATTCTCTGTCTATACTTCGTTACATACAGATAATTCAGGTTAGATTACCCTAGGTTGTATTGGTGTCGCCAAGTAGATATAATTGCGTTTCCAGACAGAATCAGGAGGGTTTAACCATTTCACCCCTAAGTAACTGGAATGGATTTTGATATGTAAATTTTGCAACCAATCTAACAGTCACAAAATGGTTTTCAGACATTTATGAAAAAGGGTGTTTTTGTTCTCAAAAATATTAAAATTACTTTCAAAAAGTGCAGACCCTGATGAGACGGCTCGTCACGTTAGCATAAACCGCTATAACGGACTTTCGGGCTCGCAGGGTTACCGACAACAACCATAGAGGAAGAATACTGGAATTCATTTGTGCAGATTATATAGAAAATAGAAATAGATATCAGTGTCGGGTATGGCCAAATTACATAGGAAAATATAGCCGATGAAATACGTATAAACAGATGTTGGGCTCATCCAATACACAGATGGAAGACTCTGACATATGCCCCAATAAATGGCTCATTTGTAAAACGTTACCCCATCCACTCATTATGCCTTAGGTCCTCAAATACATTCACTTTAAACATCAGATTATTCTGTGTTTAGTATATTGTTAGTTACACACGTTTTAGCGCTACATGTACTAACGTTACAGAGAAATACCTCTTTTCGAAAGAATCCCACACACACATCTCCACCTGATTGGCTGTAGTATTTGTAACGCTCCAGTTTCGGTTTTCCCGTGACGTCAGTATAGATCAGCCTGCGAATATAACAAAGGAAATCCGAAAATAAAATTGACGGAAGGTTATGTCGAAATGTTGGGACGCAAATCAAAATAAACGCACGTTTTAGATTATTCAAGGTTAGTGAATTACACTTATTAGTCACAAATTGTAACATCGGATTTACTTTATTTCAGTGATTCACGTCCAATATGTTGAGACTGTATTGGGATTTCAGCGAGATTTTACACGTAATTTATGCTTCCACAGCCCACAAAAATGTGTGACATTCTTTCGTACACACAATTATCGCCTTGGCTGTGGTAGCTAATTTGGCCGTAACTAAGGAAATGTTTAAAGCAGATGATTGAAGTGAATATATTTGAAGCCCTAAGACATTTATGGATTACCAGGGACAGATTTTAGTCGTACGAAGTTTAGTGAAACGGGCCCCTGTATTTCCACCATACCACTTCAAATACGGAACCAGACATATGATGTGAGATATCCATAATATATATTGTTTATGAATGATGTCAAAAGTTGACGAAATGCTTAGACACATTTCCGCCATTTCGTCAACTTTCGACACTATTTCCAGAAATTATCGCAGTTTCTGTAAATATTTATAAAAATATATGGCGTTTTGCATGTATCATACAATTTATTAAACACCAAAACCAGCATTGGTATGAGTACAAGTTAGGTCAAGAAGGCTGTTTTGTAGTAGGCAAATCAGTGGATAGAATACCCTAAGCAGAATAATTTCTACATTTATTTCGGCAGAATAGTTGATGAGATTCACATCGGAAATTCATTCCATTCAAAGGCATGTCGATTTGTGGTCGTCATCTTCCTCAGATTACCGATCAACGCATCAATCACAATTATATGTAGCTGCACGTTTTCCGGTTTATAATAAATAGGCTTGTTTGGTTGTTGCTCGATTTAAGGGTCCCAATTGGCCCTTGGATACTGCGTGTGTGACAAGTTCGGAGAGATTCTACTGCAGCGGCTGGTATTCATTATAGGAATGAATGGCCTTTTTGTGGAATTTATCGGGGCATAAACTTGGAAAAGTCGCTGGAATTTTTTTATTTTTTTTTTCGAAAACATTATTTAATTTTTTTAAGGATCGTCCAGTATTTATTTCCCGCGACTTTTCCAAGTTTATATGCCCGATAAATTCCACAAAAAGGCCATTCATTCCTTATAATTCCAGCACTTGAAATAAATTCATCAAGAAAATGTGTTTATTTTCCGTTTTCTTAAGAATTATTTTAACTGCGCCTCACGGTGACGGAAAGTGGTTCGGCGTGGGAGTTTACTGGGATATAAATTTTGGACAGAGACTTGATACGGGCCAATCAAATGTTAGGGAATTGCGTAAATATTTTTTGTGCTGGAATTATAGCCTAATAGCCAATCGGGACCCTTAAATCGAGCAAACGGCAACGGATTTTGATGAAACATGGCGCAGCAAACGAGTCTTCATGAGCTGCATTTGGTGGTGCCGGGACTTCGGCACATACTTATGTCGTTGTAGCGACGAATCGATTTCCGTGTCAGTCTACTGACACGGAAATCGATTCGTCGCAAAAACGACAGAAGTTTGGGCCAAAGTACCGAGACCACCAAATGCAGCTTCGCAAGACTCGTTTTATGCGCCATATTTCATCAAAATCCGTTACATAATAAGGAAAACATAAAAGAATACGTACTTTACATTGGAGGGCTTCTGGAAGTTTCCGTACTTATTGTTGTTGTTGTAACCACGTGATCATACACTTTGGTATATGTATCCTTAATTGCATGGGTTTCATTGCCATCTATCGCTGATTATAATGTCATGTTCAAATTCTCAAAGCACACCCGCATGCATTAAACTTTCATTTGTCTAATTTACAGTGGAACGTCTCTAAACCGGACACACTGGGAACCTCCCAGGGTGTCCGGTTTAGCGAGGTTCCGCTGTATATGGCACACCTGGGTAGAACCAGCTAGTAGAGAGGGTAATACAATTGTATTTCATAAAATCCAGTGCCGGGATCGATGATCGAACTTGGGCCGCCAGGCTGACACGGAGGTCGTCGTAACCTCTACTCTGTTTCACGAAAGCGCTTCCCAAATTTACGACTATATAAACAATGAAAAAAATATTTGTTTTCGATAAAATTAAATTTTTAAAATTTGAGAATGAGCCTTCTTTTTATTTTGTGAAATTTGGTCAAATACTGATTTTATTGCGCGAAAAACTATTTCCCCATGTATAGGATTTAACATGGGGATTTTCAAAATGTAACTTATAGTTTCTTAGTTAGCTCATTTCCAAGCTATCTAGCCAGGTTTTGGAGTCAAATTCCAAATATTTTCGTTTCTTGGCTCCTCTCCCATCTCCTCCACCTCCTTTTCCCACATGCTGAATTCTCATCGACAAATCAAGTTTTCGTAATAACATCAATATTTGACCTAATTTCACGAAATTAAAATAAGGTTCATTCTTAAATTTTTATAAAAGTTAATATTATCGAAATAAATATTGCTTTCAGATTGTTTATATGGCCATAAGATGTGGGCAGGTTTCGTGAAACAGACAATAGGCTACAAATCCACTCTCTATATAGGCAATAAGTTGCACTCTATCGCTACACCCCAGTCAACGGAAAAAAGTTGCGGAATAACGTTTCCATTTCGCGCACTACCATATAGCAATGTTGTGCATGGAGTTGATGTTCACACTATACTTTTAATGAGAGAATATTCTACAATATGAGACAAAAAAATTACCATAAACTTACCAAATACAGTGTGTATTAGCAAACTACTCAGGTTACTCTCCACGAAGTATAAAGTAAACAAAGAACGCTTCAAACGCAAATTTGGAAATACTACTCCGTCATAACGCTTATGTGATGCAATGTAATGTAATGTAATTATAGTTATGTACTAATTAATTATATGTAGCCTATTTAACAAACAAAAACCGATTCGAGAGTTCTTGAATCAATACAAACGGACGTCGTAGTGGCTGTGACTGGATAAATGGGGCTTATCGGTTTTGTAATCCGTGTAGATCATGATCAGCCTGTGTATCCGCAGTGTTTGAGTAGGATCTACACTGTTCGCCATTCCATCAATGAAACATCCATCGCGGTTCTTACAAACAATATAGATCATTATCGTGATACATAGTGTGTTATTTGACCAGGAGCTACACTGATCACAAATCCCATAAGCCCCATTTCTCAAGTCACAGCCGCAATTGTAGAAACGAATATTTGAGTATGGCTGAAGAACTGGGGCCCGTTTCACTAAACTTCTTACGACTAAAATGTTCGTAAGTGCAGATTTAGAATAGTCTGTAAATTTAAATTGATGGATTTACATGTATTGAGCATAGGCTGCATATGCAGCCTATGCTCAATAAATGTACATCCAATAATTGTTTACAATAATTCATAGCCAATGTGAAATTTACGGACTATCATGAGTTTGCACTTACGAAAATTTTAGTCGTACGAAGTTTAATGAAACGGCCCCCTGGAGGCTGTTTCACTAACTTCGCATTACTAAAATGTTCGTAAGTGCAAATTTAGGATCGTCTGGAAATTTCAATTGATGGATTTACATTTTTTGAACATAATTATGCTGCATATGCAGCTTATGCTCAATAAATGTAAATCCAATAATTGTTTACAAGAAAATATTATTAATGTGAAATTTGCAGACTGATACCAGGGGCGAAAATCGTGTTTCCTTAAAATATTAACGGACATTACTATGTATTCTTGGTAATTATTTGTTCAGTTGACGCATTTAGTTAGTAACAAAAGCGAGAAATTACTGGATACTGGAGTCCTAGTGACAGTTTTTGTCGCTGAAGACCGGCCGGGAAAACTCTTCGAGTAGCGGGGCATTTGGGCACATCTTATTACGGAAAACTCAACACATAACTTTTAATGCAATTTCCACCCTAAGGCCACAATTTGGTGATCTACATGTTGACATGCACAGCTAAGGCGAACAAATGTTAGAAAATCGTGTTTTGGGGCAATTTGTGCCCGATTTCCAATGGAACAGCCCTGTCGGGTCGATAAATGGAACAGCCACATTGAAAGTGCCGTCATCTTTTATTGTATGCTTATCAAACTAACGAGAATTATACAGTGTCACACAAAGTTGTTTAACAGTGTTTTAACAGCATTTAATGCATGCACACATTCCATATTCACTGTCGCTGTAGTGCATTAGTCTTTGACAAGGATCACAGGCGAGGAATGAAGTGGATAATCATATCGTGTTGCGGAAACTGATGTCGCCATTTTAGAAACAACAGGGCCACGGGGTCAGGATTCGTGGTATTTTGTTTGTATAGCGACTGGTTCGAAAACATGAAGCTAACATTTCCGTTGAATGTTGGATGAACAAAAAATCCTGGAGAGATGAGAGACTGGTTGGCGCCTTGATTAATAATAATATTCATTCGTGCGACATGTGTAAAGTACGTGGGTGGGGTATGTTTTCTCAGATGTTGTATTTTAGATTCTGTTTTTTGTTGGTTACAAAGTATATCGGAGATGTTTCTTGTTTGTACAAGTGTTCAGATGGCTGTAGTTGTTTAAATAAACTGTTAGCATTTTGTTTGTGGCTTGATGTTTGTATTATTTGATTTTGTGGCACGCCATCATCGGTCGACTTTAGGATCAGTTTTTTTCTGGCACTGAAAGGAACAATAATAAAAATAATTAATTGTTAATTCTCAAGTTGCTTTTCATTATTTTTGCTCTTTGTGTAGCACTCTGTTTAGTTTAAACAATATTTTATTGGCAAATGTACAATATACATGTTACATAACAAAATACAAGGATTTGAAAACAAGCTAGAAGCTTATATGAATTCATCTCCCTACAAGATATAAGACAGTGTAACATACAAATCATATGTAGTGCGCATTGCAATATACAAATTTGACTGAGTATATAGTTTATAAACGTAGTGTTAGAGAAGGAACAAAGATAATATAATGAAATAAAAAAGAGAGGAAAGGAGTGGTGATTTTGATGGTGAGAGCTGATCGGATAACCTCTGTTAACTGACTGTACCATGCGTCTTACTACTCGGGGCTGCCGGCGCAACTTATGATGAAGACGATGCGTAGTATTCCTCCCCCCCCCCCCCCCCCCCCTTTTCCTCCCCCCCCCCCCCCTCCCAGCAATACATTTTGGTCTGACATATAATGATGAATATAGTTAATACGATTAGAACCGCATAGTTGCTGTAATATATTTGTGAACTTGTAGGAACACGTGTTTGTTTTTCTCTAATGAAAGGTGCTCATTTCCGTTTAAAAGATTATCGGCAATGACTGGACAATCCAGCCCAGCTAAATATTGTTGACGCTGTAGTTCATAGTTTG
The DNA here is from genome assembly GCA_029237695.1 of Conchocele bisecta. Lineage (NCBI taxonomy): Eukaryota > Metazoa > Mollusca > Bivalvia > Lucinida > Thyasiridae > Conchocele > Conchocele bisecta. The sequence continues at coordinate 30,238,947 of CM055266.1, forward strand.
TGCATGCTGTTAGGTAGTGGTCTACAGTCTCTTGTGATCCACAAGAACATAAAGGGGAATCTACTATTGATTTTCGGTATAGGTCGTAGTTGAGCGAGCTACAAGCTAGTCGTAGGCGTAGCACTCTGTTTCGATTTGTCAATCTGAAATTACTGGTATGTGGACAACTCTCGGTGTTTTATCTTTCTTTTTGAGACAGCCTGTCAAAATGTAGTTGCGAACTGTAACTTGCTTTCTACTCCTGTACCATCCGTAGGCTGAGTTACGATTCCATTCATATGCCTTCTCTGCAGAATAGCGAATCGGATATATATCTGTATCTGTATAAATATTTCAGTGTCTCTCTGGTGGATTACACAGAAAATGTCAACGTTGTCGTACAGGTTGCAAATGTCCATTCTTGGTGCGACTGTTCTTTTGAATATAAAGTAGAACAGTTGTGTTGCACCTGATTCATCACGGAGAATTTCAAGATCAAGAATGAAGATTGACAATTCTAATTGAATTCCATGGATTACACAGAAAATGTCAACATTGTCGTACAGGTTGCAAATGTCTGTTCTTGGTGCGACTGTTCTTTTGAATATAACGTAGAACAGTTGTGTTACAAACATAGATACAAGCACCTGATTCATCACAGAGAATTTCAAGATCAAGAATGAAGATTGCTGGATATTTTAAGATATTCGTCATGTTTTATTTGCTATTTTGATTACCATTATTACTTTTTTGTT
>CM055266.1:30240180-30382369 GCA_029237695.1 Conchocele bisecta
AGATGTGCCGACATAATATCAATATTTATTGAAACGGTATTTGTGTATCGTTATACATATACCATATTCATGTTCCACAGGTCTGTCCTGTCGGCGAATTTAACGACACACGGACTTAAGATTGACATTGTCAGCGAATCCGTATAACGTTTGTTTCAGTTTTACGGACAGTGCTTTTGCGCAGACTGATCGTGGTCAGTCCTCCAGTTTATATTCTGGCGCGTCGCTGTGATCGCTAACAGCACATGTCTATTAAACAGCAGATGGATGAGCTGGTATGTAAAATACACGTAATAGTTAGATCATAAAATTGCAAGTGTATTTGATTTAAACGAGGCTGTAAGGCCGAGTTTAAATCAAATGCAAGTGAAATTTTATGATCTAACTTATTTGTATCATTTGCCAAATATGGAAATTTGGCACATGCGCAATTCTTGTGGGCGCGGCTCATTAATGACAGGAGCCGTTTTTGATCGCTCGACCTGCCACGGAATTGACACGGTCCAATCAGAATTCTAGTGCCAGGTGGGGGAAGTCCCTTCACCTGCCATGTTTACGTCATGAAGGCCGTTGCTATTATCATATACTCGTTGTCTGGCACGTTGTAGGCTGTGTTTGTTATATGTGAACTACAATGGAATCGGACGACGACATTTTATCGCAAATAGCGATAGGGTTGGAAAATGAATATTTTGAAATTAATGCTATTAAAAGTACATTGGTTTAATTGAATAAAGTTTCTCAAATCTTCACAATACATGTTTATCGATTGACAAAAAGAGGTACCGCTATATACATACCTACCTACATACTTACACATATACAGGTATATACACATACATTGTACTCATACGTACAAAAAAACACATATACCCCTCTACATATAAACATGCATATACATGAAAACGTGGACACTATGTGGAGAAATGGCTCCAAATGACCTGTGTGACCAGCGTAAACCGAGATCAGTCTGAGCATCCGCGCAGTCTGATCCGAGTCTACTCTGATTGCTGATAGTTTGTACCCTGTTAAACAGTTTCAATGACTGAGTGTATATCACCCGCGATTAACTTGCATTCTTACTGCATTAGGACAGTCAACGTTCGTGGTCCGTCTGATAGACGTTCCCAATATATCTTAACGAAACTTTTAATTAGACCAGTACCCTACTGTTGGTGCGCTAGCCGATCAATGCCTACACTGGTCGAAAACCGCCAAGGGTGTCCATCGCCGTGGCGGTCACATACATCCAACATACTGAAGTTCCGCTTACTATAGGACATATGTATGTCAGATTACTTTCTGAATGGCCCTTGTGAATGGACGCACGTCTTAGACCAAAACAGCGTTCATCCGTGTAAATTACTTGCATGTTTGCGAGAAGTATACTTGCTAAAAAAAATATTGGGCTGTGTATGGCTCGTTTGCTTCAGTCTATTGTGCATGAGCATCAACTACAATGTATCTCAATAAATGCATATAAACGAACGGTGTACGAGAAGGAGTTTACGACACCGTGGCCAGTGCAGATCCTGACCATTATGTACTTTCTCCCAGACGACTATGTACCGACTGGCTTTACTGGTAGTTCAGTATCTAAATTTGTGAGAAATGTATACCTTTGTCAGAATTGGCGAATGTACAAACAGATCCGGGACTACGCCGGCCACGGCTGTATGTACCGTAAAATCCAGTTCGTAAGCAGAAAATCTAGTATGGCATGTTTCTACAAAAGTCATTTGTTGTACAAATATGAATATAATTTCAGTTTATGTACGATTGTTTGTAGACGAAGTTCTCTATATTTTCCCAGTCCAATATTCGTAGTCTTTATATTCAACTTGTCCTATCCTGTGCGATGCTTTCCAATTTACCACAATACGTCCATTGCGCGTCCAACACGATTCCAACTCTGTATTCCTCCTCGCTGCTGCGAACACCATTTGGTTCTCTCTGGTTAAATCTTCAGAAATATAGATCCCTGCCCTGTTTAATTTGGTCTTTCTGTCTTTCAAACTTTTGAATTTATGCCGACATGATAGAAATTTGACGATCACTGGTCTTGGCTTATTTGGTGTTTTCTTACCGATTATATGAGCAATGTCTATGTCTCTTATCTCGACATTTGTTTTCATCTTCTCATTTAAAAACATTACCACATTTTCTGTAGTTTCTTCCATGGTTTCTGAGCCTCTGGCGAGGTGCATACACTTGTTGACGAGTTTCATAAATATCATATATAATGGAAACGAGTTTGAGAGTATGTTTATCACATGACTTCACACCTCAAACAGCAGAACACTTGGCGGATATCCAATACGTTTCAGTGAGAAGACGCCATTGACTATTTTCGCATCAAGTTGTTAATCTCCACCGAGCCGAGAAAAAATAGTTTTAATACTAGCAGCAAGTATATTATAAATATGCCAACGTATAGGTTCCCGTTCGTTGTAAACAGTTCATATTACAGTGAAACCTCTCTACACCGGACATACTGGGAGGTTCCCCAGAGTGTCCGGCTTAGAGAGGGTTCACTGTAAATCAGGCATTTTGTCATTGTAAGCCATAGTTGTGTGCTATGCGACCACGAACAGACATTATCACCTGAGATAAATGACCAAGAAACTCATCAAAATAAGATCATATGTGTTTTCTTGGTGTCCGGTTTAGAGAGGTTCCACTGAACCAAACTGGAGCGCATTTTCACAATTGTAGTGATTCTACTGAGTCACTTACGCTTCTAATGACGTTTAAAATCGGATGACGTCGACGTCAAAACAACGTTGCTTTGTCGCGCCATATGGGACGTCATTTGGAACGGCTTAGTTGTGTTCGTTTGGCATAACGTTAGCGCATAATATGAATATGTAATTAGGGTGATGCGGCCAGCCAATCAAACTCGCTGCAGGTGTGATATATCACATTTATGAAATAGGTTACAACTTGTCATGGCAAGGTTTTCATGTGATACACATGTTTATTGTTACTGCCATAGACATAGAGAATAGTAGGTTAGTGCCGTGAATGTGAAAATATATGGCAAGGCTTAGGAAGCGGGATGGGCGAGGCTCTGCCGAGCACATCCCGTTTCCGTGCCGAACCAGATATTTGTCCCATTCACGGCACAAAGCTACTATTCTATTTATCCCGTCAACACTACAAATAGCTTTAAAATGCAAAAAAATAACCCCAGCCGCAGCCGCATCCACAAAATCGGAGAATCGAACCGCACATATGCAGTGACTATGTCGTATTGGCAGGATATCAAAAATGTTTCACGGCAACGTGTTTCACGTTACATACGCACTGTGTTGAATGGATAAATAGCGAATACAATGTCAGTCTATTGATATCAAGTTTATCAGGAATTTCCTACACATGTCCTAGCCTCACCTGATAAACTTATGGAAGCGTCCCAGGGTGCCGGTTCACTAAACTTCGTACGACTAAAATGTTCTTAAGAGCAAATTTATGATCGTCTGGAATTTTCAATTCATGGATTTGCATTTGATCAGTCTGAGCCATAGTTGTGTACTATGGATCATGAACAGACATTATCAACTGAGATAAATGACCAAGGAACTCATCAAAAATAAGATCACAGATGTGTACTTTGTGTCCGGTTTAGAGGGGTTCCACTGTACTTAATTACGTACCGTTTGTTTTCCCAAAAAGGCGTATACTATGTATTGCATGAACAAAACTATCAGATATCAGAAGTTCACACAACAAAATCATTGTTTACAAGTTCTCCTTTATCAACTGGAATGTAAGAACACAGAAACGTCGCGTTATTGACGTCATTATGTGTCATATACGGTGATCCGTTTAGGACATCGTATCATCATCGTAGTATCGTACTATCGTGATCGTAGCATCGTGATATCGTACTATCGTTATCGTAGCATCGTACTGTCGTCATCGTAGTAGTATCGTACTATCGTCATCATGGCGTAGTATCGTAATATCGTCATCGTAGTACCGTACTGTCAACATCGTAGTATCGTACTATCGTACTCGTAGTATCGTATTATCGTTATCGTAGCATCGTAATATCGTGATCGTAGCATCGTGATATCGTACTATCGTAATCGTAGTATCATAATATCGTCATTCTAATATCGTCATCGTAGTACCGTACTATCGTAATCATAGTATCGTACTATCGTTGTCGTAGCATCGTGATAGTGTCATCGTAGCATCGTACTATCGTCATCGTAGTATCGTACTATCGTCATCGTAGTATCTTCATCGTTGTATCGTACTATCGTTATCGTAGCATCGTGATATCGTCATCGTAGCATCGTACTAGCGTAATCGTAGTATCGTACTATAGCCATTATAGTATCGCAATATCGTCATCGTAGTATCGTACTATCATTACATTGTGAGAAAAATAAGTGAAAACGATAAAACTGAAGTCAGCATTGTACAGTGAAACCTCTCTAAACTGGACACCCTGGGAGGTCCCAAGGGTGTCCGGTTTAGAGAGGTTTCACTGTAAGTCAGGCATGTGATCATGCTGGGCTATAATTGAGTGATATGCGATCATGAACAGACATTATCATTTGAGATAAATGACCAAGGAACTCATCAAAAATAAGATCACAGATATGTTATTGGTGTCAGTTTGAGAGAGGTTCCACTATAACACCAGCATGTATAGAAGCTGTACTGATCATCTAAGGTAACTCTGTTTCCGTCTGATTCATATTTATAGCACTACTGTCTGTTTCACGAAACCTGCCCACAGTTTACGCACATATAAACAATGCAAAAACCTGTTGTTTTTTTTTCGATAATATTAAATTTTATCAAAATTTAAGAATGAGATTATTTCGTGAAACTTGGTCAAATATTTATTTTTTTACGAAAAAACTAGTTCTCTATGGGAATTTAATAAGTGAAAAAAAGAGGGGGAGAACCTGGAGGAGGAGTCGAAAAACGAAAGAATTTGCTTGAAAATGATCTACATTGTAACTAAGAAAACAAAATAGTTAGATTTTGAAAATCGGTAAACTATTTCTGAAATTAGAAAAATCTCCCAATGTTAAATCCCAATAGACATCTTCATTGTTGTTTTCGCAATACAATCAAATTGGACCAAATTTTACGAAATAAAAGGAAGGCTCATTCTTAAATGTTGCTATAATTTAATATTATCGAAAAATATATTGTTTTTGCATTATTTATATAGCCGTAACATTTGGGCAGGTTTCGTGAAACAGTCAGAAGTGTATTATAGTATGATGTTTTAAGAATGAACTGTGTTATAAAATGGCAAATTCCATTGTATGCAATAAGTCTAATTTAATAATTGTCCGATCTGCCGACCAAGACAATCAAAGGACTGAAAGTCCTGAAATCCTTCGCAGTACGTGCTCAACCATTCACACAAAAAATCATATATACTCCATTTAAAATCAATATATTCGTCGAATCAGTATACATTATCAATGCTGCAAAAACAATATTTATCTTGACAAACATGATTGTTCAAAGTAATTTCACATTGACCTTGGACATGAAGGCCACATGGGTGTGGTATGGTATATGATGATGATGATAATATGAAGGATAAGTGAATTTGAAGTCAATCTGACTTACGGCTGCAGAAAACTTTAAGGCAAATCGTACGGATGCAAATGTCTAAGTAATTTGACCTTGACCTTGGAAATGAAGGCCGCATGAGTATGGTATGGAATGAAAATGTGGTTGATGATAAGGAAGTATATGAAGTTTGAGGTCCATCCGACTTTCCATCACAGAGATAATGGGTACCCAAACTCTTTAAAGTGGACGGACGGAATTACGAAAACTTTATACCCCTCGACATACTTTGTTTGCCGGGGGGATATATCTATAGTTTTGTATACACAGTTTAAAATTTATATATTTTACAACAATTACAAACAAGAGCGAGCAGTCATGCATGGAACACGACAGGTGACATATGTCATCAGTCCCTTTTTTCCTGTCATGGTCATAGCTCAGGAACTAGACTGGTGACATATGTCATCAGTCCATTTTCTCCTGACACAGTCTCCTAAATTTAAATTTCATATCATTTTCCAATTCAAATAGGAATCCTCAGCGAGTTGTAACCCGGAGGATATAACAAAACGTTCTACTTTCACTTTCATTTCAGCTACACATTCAATTTTAATTTATTGAGTAAATGATGCCGAAATATTTATTTAAATTAATATCTAATTATTTAGATACTTTTTTTTAAAGTCATAATACAAATAATTACGTGATATTATTATCCTTATTCAAACTCAAGACACGTTTCCTTTGTGAAGAATATCGTACTGTATATGCTGCGTAACGCCAAGTCGCAAGATTGTAATCACAAAATAACGAAACCGTTAACATATCCACTTAAATTCTGTTGATCGTCTGGATCAACAGACGCTTATTGTCTTTGTGCTAAGTGCCGAGTTCATTTGTATCTCGAACTGTTTTACTAAATTCATTATAGATTAGTTGATTGTTTAAGTAAAATAGACACTGATTAATAATATCGATGGCTCAAGATGATTAAAACAGTATGTAACTGTCAAAAAACAATGTTTCTGCTTTAAATCAGCATCATTTCGCTGTCCAATGTCGGATTTTATCGATGTAAAGTTCAGAATGTAAGCTTTAATCTGATTGGTCATTCATGAAAAACGTCACAGGGAAATCCCGCCCCCTACTATATCATTGCGCAAAATATCAACATACATAGGAAATAACTCATACTAATACATAACAGTTAATAGTTTATAAAGTATACAAAAACATTTGCAATAACACATATATAGCGCAAAAAAGCAAACAATACACGCATTACACTGAAACGGTAAGATAGCTCGCTGTTTTACTGTTGTTGAACTATATTTTTATGGCGTAGTACCGCGTGTTTTTCTAAAGTTAAACCCGCAAACAGTGACACTGCGACCGCCACTTAAATCATTAGCATATCTGCAATGACCGATAATTTTCATATAGTTACTTAATCCGAGCTAATAGCTCGGATAAAAACAACATATTTTTCCTGGCCATATGCATGTTATTAGTATTCAAACTGAACGGAAACATAGATACAGAAATAACCCTAAATATTCGGACACCATTTGCCTTAGGAAACCACTATAGGTGTTTCCCAAAACCAATTGTATCCAACACATTGTTATTGTGATTTATTACACTCTTGCGATTTATTTGCATGGGTTTCGCTGTGAGAGAAAACCCGTAATCAACTCCTTACAAATAATACACCGTGAAGAGAACACCCGTAATTGCGCGCCTGTTTTTTTGGAAACCACGAGCTACATGTACCATGCAAAATGTTTACTTTTTATTACAGTCAAAATAAAGTTATTTGAAAACTTGGAAAGGGTTTCGACTAATCTAGAATGTTAATGGAATTGAACACATTCCAAACATGCAGTCAAATATATCTGTTTCATAGAAACAGCTGCGCAATTTGGATTTCAAAAACTTTACATGACGTCACACAGCGTAACGTCAAAACGCGGGAAAACACGTCATTGTGTAACTATTCATGCGCACATCACAATTCATTGTTTTTAATCTCAAAAATAGACTAAATGTGCATATATATCCGCCGTGGAAGTGTAGTAAATAGGATATTCCATCGTACATGTTTGAATAGCGCAAATAACATACTTGTGTCCGTCGGCATCCGTGCAAGCGACTCGTTCGCTACGCTCACTGCTCGCTTACGCGGAAGCTGACGCACACTCGTGTATTACTTCCCGCTATTCAAAACGTACGATGGAACATCCTCTATGTCATACATTTCAGCCGGTAGTTTACAGAAATCTAACGATGAATTACACCACTCGACAGCAGTAGTTTACACCACTCTCGTGTTTACCATATATGGAGAAATGACGTCAGTAACGTCGCAATGACGTGTTTCTTTCGACTAATCAAATCATGTTCCAGGAAACATCCACTGAATCGCGAGACAGTCGCCGTCACTACGACCCGCCTCGAGAAAATAATTCGCATAACTCTTAGCATATTGTACAATTAATTTGCTTTGTTTTTATGAAGAATAATGTGTGAAATGTAAAATAAAAATTATTTAACCAGGTGTCAGAGCTGACTATCGTGAAATAATGCCCTCGTGCTTGGGACATACCGCTAACAAACTCGTTTCGTTACTCTCACTCGTTTGTTTAGCGTAAGGACACAATTTCTCGTGCATTAATTCACGATAATCAGTTCGCTTGGCGATATATACTAGTACAATAATACTAACCATAACTAGTGGGCCAGTGTTCACTGCGTATGAATATGTGCGGTGGCTGGGGATATTTGTATTGCATTTTAAAGCTATTTGTCGGTGTTGACGGGATAAATAGAATAGTAGGTTAGTGTCGTGAATGCGAAAATAATATCTGGCGCGGCACGGAAACGGGATGTGCTCGGCAGAGCCTCGCCCATCCCGTTTCCTGAGCCTTGCCATATATTTGTTTCCCATTCACGGCACTAACCTACTATTCTCTATATCAATCAAAATATGGTTTTGTTTTAGTATCACCCCTATTGAAACGGCCAGCAAGTTTTGAATTATGAGACTAAGAGTATCCATCATATGCACTTTAGCCTATTTCACCAACATTGCGAAGTATGTATACTTATCTAGCAAAGTATACTTTGAGGGAGAAATTTTAAATTTTAGGATAAATTTATTAATTTTTATTATACTGAATTTATTACATTATCACAGCCATTTTGGCTGTGATAATCTAATAAATTCAGTATAATAATGCTGCATACTTTTAATCATCAAATATATGCAGTCGTTACTTCTATATGAAATAATGCATTTCATGAAACATAAATGATTACTCCCTCAAAGTATACTTTGCTAGAAAAGTATACTTCGCAATGTTGGTGAAATCGGCTACAGGCTTGGGACAAGGATATTCCATTTCAGTGACAGAATATGTTGTCAGAAACGAGGCTTTGCCGAGTTTCTGACGATATATTCTGATCACGGGTGGAATATCCTTACACAAATGCATATGCTGGATACCTTTTCTCGCCCCTATATACATGTAGAACGTATTTGAGAATCTCAAAATACTGTTCTGACCTAGAATATGACTCAACAATTTATTCGCTGAATTTATGCGACGTTTGATACATGTATAATTCCAGCACAAACATATTTACACAATTCCCTAACATTTGATTGGTCCGTTGCAAGTCTCCGTCCAAAATGTATATCCCAGTAAACTCCATACCATGCCGAACTACTTTCCGTAACCGTCAGGCGCAGTTAAAATAATTCTTAAGAAAACGGAATATAAACACATTTTCTTAATGAATTTATTTAAAATGCTGGAATTATAAGGAATGAATGGCCTTTTTGTTGAATTTATCGGGGATATAAACTTGGAAAAGTCGCGGGAATACTGGACGAGGCCTTCCGGCCTTCGTCCAGTATTCCCGCGACTTTTCCAAGTTTATACCCCGATAAATTCCACAAAAAGGCCATTCATTCCTACAACGTGTTCGTCATGTCAACACATGGGTTAAAACAAAGTTCTTCGTCATGCCGCTATGGCGTGATAATAAACACGTCAACAACCAGGGAAAACAACAAACATCAACCATATTCATATTTAATTGTGAGACATATTAGCCGTAATGTTGCTCAATTAGAGCGGATATATTTGTCTCTAGACACACGGTAGGCGAGCTACAATAATTCTCCTCCGATGTGTTATCTACGGCTACAATTTGACCCATTGAAAAATTGTGAGCAACCTAACTGAATACCCAAACCTGTTGCATTTAGGTCAAAATTTAGTAAACTGTATATTTTATACCTTTAAAAAAATATATATTTTGGTAAATTGTCAAAAATAATATAACAGGGAAATCATTTCCCCATGGAAGCCATATTTTTTCTTGTTGTTGTTCAACATTCAACATAACGAAGTGAAGCTTTCAAATTTACAAGACTTACATGTAAATGTCAGATAAACACCTTGACACGTTAAAATAACAAATGTATGCATGTGCATGTTCTTTATTAATACTTTATTGATACAGCTTTGACAGTTTCATATCGCTAATCATATCAAACACGCCGGATAACCGATTGCAAAAATCACTCTTCCAAGTGTTACATTAAAGAGATTGGGTTAAATTGCTACCCTCGTGAGATGTATGCAGCGGGGTATCAATTTTGTTTCTACCGGTAGGCAAGAAACGCTAATCACTAAACATCGTACGACTAAAATGTTCGTAAGTGCAAATTTAGGATCGTCTGGAAATCTCAATGGCTGGATTTACATTTATTTAGCATAGGCTAATTGTTTACAAGAAAACACTGTTAACGTGAAATTTACAGGCTATCATAAGTTTGCACTTACGAACATTTTAGTCGTACGAAGTTTAGTGAAACAGTCCCCAGTACTTCAAATGGACAATCTATGATATGCGAAAAAGCTAAAGAAACAATTTAAAACTCCTTTCTCTGAACCAGTAGCCACCGATGAGTAACTTCACAGAACCTGGATGTATTGCAGCACTAAATGATTATAAGAATGAAAAATAGCTAGTCTGTTTCATGAAACCTGTGTACCAAATGTTACGGTTATAAAAACAATTCAAAAACTTCTTTGTTTTCCATAATATTAAATTTTAGCAAAATTTAAGAATGAGCCTTCTTTTTATATGGTGATATTTAGTCAAATTTGTATTTTATTACGAAAACATATTTCTATGATATATATGATCTAACTAAGAAAACAAACGTTATATTTTGAAAATCGGTCCATTATTTCTGAAATGGGAGGCGAGAAATGCTAATCTCTGAACATCGGTAGTTCTGAACTCCTATCCTATATGCCAGACATCAGGGGGCCGTTTCACTAAACTTCGACGATTAAAATGTTCGTAAGTGCAAAATTTTTACAGTATGTAATTTCGCAAATCCATCAATTGAAATTTCCAGACGATCCTAAATTTTCACTTACGAACATTTTAGTCGTACGAAGGTTAGTGAAACGGCACCCAGGCAGGCGGCTCGCCAACCGGTCATATCAGCCCGCGAACATGATCGAACCATCGACCTCCAAGTTGCGAGGCGGACGCCTTATCCACTAGGCCTGTTTCCAAGAATAACTTTTGGCTGTGACTGGAGAAATGGGGAGTATGGATTTTGTGAACAGTGTAGATCCAGACCAGCCTGTGCATACGCACAGTCTGATCAGGAGCTGCACTGTTCGCCATTCCATCAATGAAACACCCGTTATGCGTCTATGTGTAACAAACTATATACACTGGAACCTCTTTAAACCGGACACACGGAGAGGTCCCCAGGTTGTCCGATTTAGAGAGGTCCCACTGTAATTCCTATGTAAGAGCACTGAACCCCATGCCTGTGAGCATTGCAATCATGAACACTGATCAACATCAGCGATATTTCACAGTGAATTCGGTCATAAGTTAACACATCGATGCCGCAAGGTTGTTCGGTTTACAAAGGTTCCACTGTATCTCAGTATCAGGCTATGGTGTGTGTTATTTGATCAACAGCTACAATGGTCACAAATCCCATAAGCCCCATTTCTCCAATCACAACCACCATTGTGTCAGAATAAGGTTCATTATTGTTTGCCCTGCAGACAGGTACAGCAATGCTTCTCAAGTCAAGACACATCACATTTCTCAAGTCATGGCACAGCCATTATTAACGACAGAGCTCGCCATTCCATGCATGTGCCGGTCCAATCATTGTTCATCTATTATAAGCTGCTGGAGAGCTACGTTAATTTTTTTCTCGCAAACAGTATTCGGTAACAGCAGCGACGTATCGGATTAAATTATAAACCGAGCGAATATCGCAGATGAAGATGCCGCGTCATCATATTTATAAATTTAATAATTATATTATGTTAAGACCAGGAGACCATATATAGTAGTGTGTTTTCATTAAAAACCGTCAGCATTTCAACGGAATTCTTTGGAATAAAGTGTGAAGGAAGAGTATTCATTTGCCGGAACCGCTGTTAGTGGTACAAAACAACTTAATGCTGATGTTGACATTCACATTCAATATTGATATTATTCGACATTGTGGCTTATAAAAAGGTAGGTACACTTGTACGTGTGCATTGGAATCCCTCTAAACCGGACACCCTGTGGACCCCATTGTGCTTAATGTAGATGGGTTTCAACGTGCTTTACTTCATTGTCATGTCTGTTCATGACTGAAAATGACAATAATTGATCGTCGAGTGCGTAATTACGGTGGAACCCCTCTAAACCGGGCACCCAGGGTGTCCGGTTTAGAGAGGTGCCACTGTAATACGAATGGGCGTAATTTATTGAGGGGATTCTATATAGAGTGATGAGCATTTATAAAACGAGGGTACTGAGTTTATATGAAACGAGACTGTGTTGAGTTTCTTATGAAGTCAGTCAACGATTTCAATAAATATCATATTAAATAATTAAGTTGAGGACCCATCGATTAGGCACATATATGAATTAAATAAGGGTATACTTGTTTAACTATTCCGCCAGTTTTAATAAATACGAGTGCCCGCTAGTCAGATATAAGCATTTGGCAATCTCAGGCTATTTTGAGTTACAGGACATTTTTAACATATTTATATCAATCAATTAAATGCGTCACCTGCATAAATATTTGTATCGACATACAAATATGATCATTACATTTCAAAAAAATAAACAGAGAACATAACTAATTGTTTCCGTTAAACACGGCTATCGCCCCTACTATCAAGATTGGCAACTCATGTTTGATATTAAACATACAAGTATTCAATACAATGCCAATTAACACGACCGGTAATGGTAAATGAAAGTTTATTTTGCCCAGAAAAAAATGGCATGTCTAGCAAATGGACGAAACAAGTTGTCTCCCTATAATACAACCTGGGATGTGGGAGTGCAGGTTTAATTCGTGAAAGTTGACAATAATTGTATATTATTGCTATTGTACGGAGCCCCGCAGGGGACGTATAATTCTTTTTTATTAATTCTTTCCCACGAAATAACAATTCGTTCCCACGAAATAACAATTCATTCCTCAATTTAGCAATTCGTTCCCACGAATGAACACTTCGTTCCCACGAATTAACAATTCGTTCCCACGAATTAACAATTCGTTCCCGTGGGAACGAATTGCTAATTCGTGGAAACGAATTGTTAATTCGTTGGAACGAATTGTACATCACCTGCAACTGTATGTACTGGTTGTGCATAAATAAAATAATAGGTTCACTTACTCATAAGAAAGAAACATTCAACCTCGTCATGTCCCCCAATATTGTTGACATTAGTTTGCTATGGAAACTCTGTTTACATCACGTGACCAACAGGTTCAGTGTTTTCTTTTAAATATGCTGAAAACTGATGATAACAATACCAAACAAGTTTGTCAAGTGGAATTGGGTAGGTAGCAATGGATCATTATTTGCAAGCAAACTGTGTCTTAAGGAAATGGTCATAGAAAGATACACTTGGCTTCAATGATAATTGCTTCCTACGAGTGATATGAATATACGATATGAGAATATTGTCTTGCTAGTGTATACTATATGGTACATTGAGTTGCCATCTGCGCCATTTTTGTATGCACAAGCCATCATACAGTTTCACCACTTCGAGCGTTTGACACATACAGCAAATAATATGACTAATAAAACTAATACAAGTTGGTGCAATGCCTCAAATAACGATATAACAACAGCGTGCTATACATATTATGCCAGCCACCTATAAAAAAGTTGAGATATCTGAGTATTTCTCCCACCAATCTCAAAACAAATTTCAATGTGTAAACCTTTTAATCTGATGCTCAGTGTATGGTTAGTGTACATGTTACCCATTGGTAACTCCATATCTATTCGCATAGTAGGCTAGTAGACACCAGTGACAACATGGACAATATACACTGCTTACATGTCATTGGATTTGATACAGAATGTATGGTAATACAGGTATAATTCCAGCACAAAAATAATTACGCAATTCCCTAACATGTGATTGGTCCGTAGCAAGTCTCTGTCCAACATTTATATCCCAGTAAACTCCCATGCCGAACTACTTTCCGTAACCGTGAGGCGTAGTTAAAATAATTCTTAAGAAAACAGAAAATAAACACATTTTCTTGATGAATTTATTTCAAATGCTGGAATTATAAGGAATGAATGGCATTTTTGTTGAATTTATCGGGGATATAAACTTGGAAAAGTCGCGGGAATACTGGACGAGGCCCACAGTGGTGTATTTATCTTACTGTTACACAGTCATTACTGGATTCCTCCAAATATTAACAACGGGTGAACAAACTCTTCAGAAATCAGACTTTGTATACAAGTGTGATGAAAAAACTGACTGATGGCTTGTACACACTAACATGGCCGACATAGCAACTCCAGCAATGTAGTATACTGTACAGTAGCTAATTTTCACATTATATGTTATACATATATCCCATCACATTTAGGAACCAATTGTGCTTGAATCAAACAATGATCAGGTGTCCTACGGGTCCTTAACCCGAAATGTATGTCTGTAACGCAGGGCGACTTACAGCCAGAACGCACAAAGGTCATTACACTGTCCAACGGAAACGGTATGTTGTACATATATCCTACATACGTATGCATGGCTACATAATTCAGCAAATGGTCAACAATAACTACAGTTGTGATCACGTATACATTATTTCTTAATTTAACAAAATAGCTATTATTCGTATGTGTCAAGTTGTACAATAAAAACTGTAACAAAACCACCAACTAAATATATGCTTTAATTACTAATGATAATTACTATAAATAACAGACGGTGAAATTTAAGGGGAGTAATTACGTTAATATCATGAAAATCGAAACTTGTTGACATGGTATTGGAATAATGTGAATAAATACGTTTTAAGAGATTTATTTTTTTTAAGGTACGTGTTTTGAAGGTCCCGGGTCGTTTCGTCCCGATTACCCGTTCGCCCCGCGGGTTGATTCGCCCCGGTGACCTGTTCGCCCCGGGTCGGTTCGCCTCGGGTCGTTTCGCCCCGCTCATAATCTAAGTAGAGAGAGCGATATGTGATGTAGAGGGAGCGATATGTGATACACAAATGGTGAAATCAATTAAATAATAAATTATAACATTGTACTAGCCTCACCCTACAACGTATATCGCCGTAAACAAAATCAATAAAACATTTTATAGTTTTCGTAAATGATGTCAAAAGTTGACGAAAATTACGGAGCATATGCGGATTTAAATTTCCGCATATGCTCGGCAATTTCGCCAACTTTCAACTACATTTACAAAACATATAGTTATTTTGGTAGATCATTTTCGGCAAAAAACGGACATGCAGTTATATGTTTTTCTCAGAGCTTGGTCCAATTATTTTGACAAATGTTACATTATAGTATATGGTAAACTATATTCGTTCCATCGTATAGGTAACCTTTATATAATACCTCATTCCAGCATTGCATTGACGTTATTTATGCAAAATGCGTGTTCAACCAATATTATATAACTCTAATAATTATGTTCTACTTTAACACATAAATCGCATCGGTGACTTATACCCGTGACATTTTCAACTAATGTTTTCATACTGAATTAAACGTATGTTATTATCTGTGACTCATCTTTAATCCTAATTGCAATTTGTATTAAAATAGGTATTGTGGTATATTAACATTATAGTTTTATAGTCATGTATCAAATAATCGCAGATTATCCTTTTATAAACTTTCATAATGGTCAAACATTTTAACTAATTTAACTAACATACCTTACATTTAACCCCACAATTGGCACCATATTCAATACTCAGTAAAATCGGGGCGAACATACCCATATCATCTGCTATTTAAACCATATCAGATGCAACGTTAGCATCGGGGCGAAACGACCCACCCAACCCATATTCATAACCAGATCCAACGCAAGTTTAAAATCGGGGCGAATCGACCCAGTGCGAACGGGTAATCGGGGCAAAACGACCCGGGACCGTTTTGAAGATAAATGTTCTATTAACATGTAGCATGAAGGAAATTGTGATATTTCAATGATTTGATTGATCGTTTAATTCACAACTCTGCACCCGCGGGCGTCGGAAGAATTGACAGAAACAGAACCTGTGGCCTCAAAACACCAGGATTATTTGTTTCATACCGGACTACCGTTGCATACCCCCTGGCGACTTCGCACCATTTAGTGTTTTCTTACCTTAAGTTATCTAGTAAAACTAGTTGGTGTTTTCTAACCCTTTGTTGATGGAAAGAAATAGCCGATGTGAACACAAACATCTTGGCAATAAATAAACCCCATAATAACGATTTTCGACATAATGACGAAAGGACACAACATAAAGAGAAATGCACTTAAGATGAATACTAATCTACATATATAAGATAAAAAAAGAGCCCACTTAAGATAAATACGGACCCACATACGATTAAGATAAACCCACAAAGGATGAAGAAGAAACCACATAAGATCGTGAGATAAAAATGAATTGAAGTAAGATAAAGACGAATTGACATAAAAATAAAGACGACTTGATGTAATATAACGATGAAATAGCATACGATAAAGACGAACTCACATAAGATAAAGATAAACCGACATAAGATAAAGACCAATTCACACAATATAAAGACGAACTGACCTAAGATAAAGATGAATTGGCATATCATAAATACGACGAATTGACATAATGTAAGATAAAGATGAATTGAGACACAGACGAAACCACATAAGATCATAAAGAAACCAGATAAGATAGCAGCATTTCGTCAGTTAAGACAGTCATGGCGTTCAATAAACAGCCTCGCGTGATTTCACGTGGGGCTTCATGTAATGTAAATGTATTGGGATATAAACGCAATACGTTGAATGGGCGTTGCATTATGAATTTATGGATAGTGTAAATATTCTTGGATACAACACAATCTCTCTAGAATAGATCGTATGACGATACATATGATTGATATACATGATGTATAGGACATTTGCATTCGATAAAACCTTTATTACGGCGAATATTTATTGAAGGTTCCCAAACGAAACAAAAGTAAACGAATGGAAAACGCACTGAAAGCGATCGTTTTGCACAACGATACATATATGCATGTAAACCATTATCATGAGTATCGTGTGTAGTGTTCGTGCGTGAAAACGATAGCTTCGGTTAAATAATTACAGTGGGGTCAGCGTGTAAGTGCACAAACGAACGAACACGACAGGTTGGAACCAACCTGTCGTGTTCGTTCGTGTGTGCACTTACACGCTGACCCCACTGTGCCTTCAACTATGTCATTCAACGCTTGTCGTTTCTATCAACGTATCGTTTTGACACGTTTTCGTTGTTTTTAATTAGAAAACTAAGTTTTCGTTGTTTTAAATGTGACACGTTTTCTAATTATAAAAACGAAAATGATGTCTAAACGACGTGTAAGCGATATAAGCCAAAATGGCTGTGATAATGTAATAAATTCAGTATAATAAAAATTAATAGATTTATCCTTAAATTGAAAATTTCTCCCTCAAAGTATACATTTAATTGCTAGATAAGTATACTTTGCAATGTTGGTCAAATTGGCTACAGAAACGTCATCTGAGAATCCGTTTTTAAAATCCAGTCGGACTGTAGCCTATTTCACCAAAATTGCAAAGTATGCTTATCTTGCTACGTACACTTTGAGGGAGACAGTTTCAATTTAAGGATAAATTTATTATTTTTTATGATGCTGAATAAACATTATCACAGCCATTTTGGCGTACTTTTATCATCAAATATATGAAGTCGTTAGTTCTATATGAAATCATGCATTTCTGGGAAAATAAATGATTACTCCCTCAAAGTACACTTTGCTAGATAAGTAAGTTTTGCAATTTTGATGAAATCGACTCCTGAACACTACGGTGATTCGGATTATGCTATATGTGACATCGTATCTAATGTGAACACCTGGCACCACATCAGAATAATTGGCGAATGTGCTGAGAACACCTGGCACCACGTCATGATAATGGGGGAATGTGGTGGCACCTGCCCCCACGTCAGGATAATAGGGGAATGTGATAGGATTACCTGGCACCACGTCAGGATAATGCGGGAATGTGGTGGGAACACCTGGCACCACGTCAGGATAACGGGGGAATGTGGTAGGATTACCTGGTACCACGTCAGGATAATGGGGGAATGTAGTGGGAACGCGTGGCACTACATCAGGATAATGGGGCAATGTGGTGGGAACACCAGCGCCACGTCAGGATAATGGGGGTGTGTTGGGAAGACCTGCCACCACGTAAGGATAATGGGGGAATGTGGTGGGAACACCTGGCACCACGTGGGGATAATGAGGGAATGTGGTGGGAACACCTGACACCACGTCGGGATAATGAGGGAATGTGGTGAGAACACCTGGCACCACATTGGGTAAATAGGGTAATGTGGTGGGAACACCTGGCACCACGTCAAGATAATGGGGGAATGTGGTCAGAACTCTGGCACCACGTCGGGACAATGGGGGAATGTGGTGAGAACACCTTACACCACGTCAAGATAATGGGTGAATGTGGTGAGAACACCTGGCACCACATTAGGTAAATAGGGGAATGTAGTGGGAACACCTGGCACCACGTCAAGATAATGGGGGAATGTGGTCGGAACTCTGGCACCACGTCGGGACAATGGGGGAATGTGGTGAGAACACCTTACACCACGTCAAGATAATGGGTGAATGTGGTGAAAACACATGGCACCACATTAGGTAAATAGAGGAATTTGGTGGGAACACCTGGCACCACATCAAAATAATTGGCGAATGTGGTGAGAACACCTGGCACCACGTCATGATAATGGGGGAATGTGGTGGCACCTGCCCCCACGTCAGGATAATAGGGGAATGTGATAGGATTATCTGGCACCACGTCAGGATAATGGGGGAATGTAGTGGCACCTGCCCCCACGTCAGGATAATAGGGGAATGTGATAGGATTACCTGGCACCACGTCAGGATAATGGTGGAATGTAGTGGGAACACCCGGCGCCACGTCAGGATAATGGGGGAATGTGGTGGGAACACGTGACACCACGTCGGGATAACGCGGGAATGTGGTGAGAACACCTGACACCACCTCATGATAATGGGTAAATGTGGTCGGAACTCTGGCACCACGTCAGGATAATGGGGGAATGTGGTGAGAACACCTGACATCACGTCAAGATAAAGGGTGAATGTGGCGAGAACACATGGCACCACATTAGGTAAATGGGGGAATGCGGTGGGAACACCTGGCACCACATCAGGATATTTGGAAAATGTGGTGGGAACACCTGGCACCACGTCGGGATAATGGGGGAATGTGGTTGGAACTCTTGCACTACGTCAGGACAATGGGGAATGTGGTGGGAACACCTGGCACCATATCAGGATAATGGGGGAATGTGGTGGGAACAACTGGCACCACGTCGGGATAATGGGGGAATGTGGTGGGAACACCCGGTGCCACATCAGGATAATGGGGGGGGGTGTGGTGGGACCACGTGGCACCACATCAGGATAATGTGGGAATGTAGTAGTAACACCTGACACCACATCATAATAATGGGGGAATGTGGCGGGAACACCTGACATCATAAGCATGTATCGTTGCAACCAGCATATACACGAATCAGACTGCACATATGTGGACTCTGGCTCGATATACGCTGTTTTTAGCCTTCAGTATATACACAATTTAGTTGGTATTGCGTTTTAACTACAGTTAACAAAAAGCTCCTTCATTTCCATTCTGAAAATCTTTATTTCATGTGCACTGCACAGTTTTGTTTCATGGCTAGAAGCATTGTATTGCTTTATGCTGAATACAATATGTTGTATTGTATTGTATTATATTGTATTGTATTGTATTGTATTGTGTTGTGTTGTGTTGTGTTGTGTTGTGTTGTGTTGTGTTGTATTGTATTGTATTGTATTGTATTATTGTATTGTATTATTGTATTGTATTGTATTGTATTGTATTGTATTGTATTGTATTGTATTGTATTGTTGTATTGTATTGTATATACGAAATGTTATTCGAATTCAATTACGGCAACATAGCGTGTTATGTAGATGTACCTGTTGTTATTTTAAAATTAGTGGAATACTTACAGATGGGACGCCAACTTTAACTACTTAATTTGTGCGCCAGGACGACTTAAAAACTGGTCAAGATGAGATCAATTGGACGTGATATTTTACACGACATATTGTCGAAAACGTAATACTACTCTCAAATGATATCAAGTTTATTGTAATTTTGACAAATGTTCTCGTCGTATAAAGACAGTATATACGACTTAATACATTTTTATCTCCTCTTGACCAGTCAGTAAGTCGTCTTGACCAGTCAGTAAGTCGTCTTGACCAGTCAGTAAGTCGTCTTGACGACATCCGTATCGCGCTAAGGCGACTTCAAGTATTAACTGGTCAAGAAGAGACAAAATGTACTAAAATCAATGTCACTACTGCCTGTTTCACGAAACCTGCCCAAATGTTACTGCTATATAAATAATGCAAAAACAATATTTGTTTTGATAATATTAAATTTTATAAACATTTAAGAACGAGCCTTGTTTTTATTTCATGAAATTTTGTCAAATATTGATTTTATAACGAAAAATGAGTTCTCTATGGGAATTCAACATGGGGAAAAAGAGGTCAAAGTGGATAACCTGGAGGAGGAGTGGAAAAACGAAAACAATTGGAAATTGATTCTTAAATCCAGCTAGATAGCTTGGAAATTATCTAACTAAGAAGACAAAAGTTACATTTTGAAAATCAGTTCACTATTTCCGAAATTAGAAAAGTTTCCCCATGTTAAGTCCTATTTGTGGATTTAACATGTGGAAATGGGTTTTTTTTCGCAATAAAATCAATATTGGACCAAATTAGGCTCATTCTTAAATTTTGCTGTAATTTAATATTATCGAAAAATATATTGTTTTTGCGTTATTTATATAGACGGAGAGTTACCATCGCAACTAGTGGGCAGAATTACGTTTGCAACGGGGTATCATGTTAGTTATATCGTTCAATTACTTCGTTCAATTACTCTCATTTTGACAACTTAATCAGTAGTCTTAACGCGATAATTGTGTACTCGGAGATTTTCAGCTGGTCCGAATATTGGCGAAACTGAATTGTTTTACCATTTCCCCTCAAATACTGGGAAATGAAAACTATGAGGTACACTTACTGATGTGGGTGATAAATCATCTGTAAGTATGTAGCTATCAGATTTTATGATTCTCAACAGGTCCGGATATTGGCGAAAATGCAATTTTTGACCATTTTCCCTCAAATGCTGGGACATGAAAACTAAATGAGTTACACTGCTGATTTTTGGTGATAAATGTATGTATTATGAAGTATGTAGCTATCAGAGTTTATAAAACATAAGGTGAGCACTTGCGTTTTTTAGTACATTTACATGTAGTTAAGAAGTTCCGACGACTAAAAAGGTGTGTTGAGACTTAAATATCACGTTATTCCGTTCAGTAAATGGCAGACACAGGTCACTATATGTCTCGGAATATAATATGCGACTGGGTGCGGATAACGCGAAACTATAACTGACATATGCGGCTGTGACTGGAGAAATGGGGCTTATAGGTTGTGCGACCAGTGTAGATGCAGATCAGCCTGTGCATCCGCACAGTCTGACCAGAATCTGCACTGTCCGCTATTCCATCAATGAAACATCCGCCATGCTGCTGTCGAGCAGTATAGATCGTTATCATGTTACAGCAGTGTGTTTTGTGATTAGGCGCTACACTGGTCACAAATCCCATAAGCCCGACTTCTCCAGCCACAGCCATATATGAGACACGCCATGTGGTTTTGTACCTTCAGACGTCTGCGTAATTTCATAAAATACGTTTACACAATTTACAATATTTTTCATAAATAAAGTCAAAAGTTTACAAATTGTTTAGAGTACATATGGAATGTAATGTCGCATGTACTCTGATAATTTTGTCAACTTTCGACGTCATTTACGGAAAATATTGCAAATTTTGTAAACGTATTTCATGAAATTACGCTGATTCCCGAAGGTACAAAATCCCATGGCGTGCCACATATTGGATATACGAGAATCAGATAGCATAGTGACTATTACTTAAAAACGTTTTAGCTTCAATTCATCACGTGCATGGCAGATGCTCCCGGCAGATACAAGCTAAAGTGAAACCTCTCTAAACCGGACACCTTGGGAGGTCCCGAGGGTATCCGGCTTAGAGAGGTTTCACTGTAAATCAGGGATTTGATCATTCTGAGCCATAGTTGCGTGCTATGCGATCACGAACAAACATTATCACCTGAGATAAATGAACAAGAAACGCATCAAGCATAAGATCACTTGTGTTTTATTGGTGTCCGGTATAGGGAAGGTCCACTGTGTATTGTATGGTGCCGCTGGTGCCGCAGTCCGCGCCGGCGTTTCACGTCGAATTAGGCACCGGGGGCCCGTTTCACTAAACTTCGTACGACTAAAATGTTCGTAAGTGCAAAATTATTATTTAAGTCTGTAAATTTCACATTAACAATGTTTTCTTGTAAACAATTATTGGATTTACATTTATTGAGCATAGGCTGCATATGCAGCCTATGCTCAATAAATGTAAATCCATCAATTGAAATTTATAGACGATTCTAAATTTACACTTACGAACATTTTAGTCGTACGAAGTTTAGTGAAACGCCCCCCTGATTCCTGACGAATTCCCGGTTATAGAGTCGGTTATAGAGGCAAAATGCGTTTACTCGATAGTTCTAGATTGAGTTGAGCGGCATTTCGTCTGGAAACCTGTTCATTTTTCAACGTGAAGCATTTTACACCGGCGCGAGGTGCAGCACCAGTGGATACGAACACAACGGCAAGGCTGTCCCATTTGTGGCGGTGGATAGACAAGGTGTATGATCACGTGGTACTAACAACAACAACAAGTACCGATTCAAAGTACGTATTATTTTATAGTGTCCTTATTACGTAACGGATTTTGATGAAATATGGCGCATCAAACGCGTCTTGTTAAACTGCATTTGGTGGTCTCTGTATTTTCGCCCAAACTTCTGTCGTTTTTTGCGATGAATCGATTTCCGTGTCTCCGACACGGAAATCGATTCTTCGCAGAAACGACTTAAGTCTGTGCCAAACTCCCTAGACCACCAAATGCAGCTCATGAAGACGCGTTTGCTGCGCCATATATCATCAAAAATCCGTTGCATATTAAGGAAAATATCAAATAATACTTACTTTGGAGTAGGCGACGTTGTTGTTGTTGTAACCACGTGATCATGCACCTTGATAGAGAGCTTATGGGATTTGTAATCAGTAGACCTAGTGATTAAATAGCACACTCCTGCAACCTGATAATGATCAATATTGCTCTTAACAATCTAAATTGTTGGTTATTAGTCCAATGCTACCAGACCAAGATGTGAACAGGGTTGGTCCTGATCAGAATGCACAGATGTACAGTTTGATCTGGGTCTACACTGTTCACAACATTGCTCATGATCAGATTGCGCGGTGCACTTACCGACCTTAAGCTTCACTGGTCATACGTGCAGACATTCCCGTTTATCTGGTGAGTCCTATATTAATAAATTTGGTAAATAGTCCGTCAATACTATACATCGATAATAACCTACCTCAGGCAACTGTATCTGTGCAATCCGTTACCCACAGGTCACAATAACGATAATACGTAATAGTTACTGCCCTAACCGAGGTGTTCATGTGTTTGAACAACCTACATTCGCGGCTCGGTGTTCCATGGGCACATGTAGGTTGTTTAAACACATGAACACCTCGATTAGGGCAGTAACTGACTTACACATCTACTTACTAACTACCGTTTGCTAGTATTCAGTGGACATTTTGAATTTCCATTTGACATTAAAGGAACTGTCTGTTATGACAGCCGTTCAATAATATCCATGTATGCATGCTGCCAGTTGGATTATACGTGTCCCATTGACACAGTTCTCATTATTATTTGTGTTTGATGTTTAACGTATACGTACATGTATACGAAGCAAGCACTCAATAATTATGCTGTATAATATGCATTGGAACATGCTTGCATAAATCATACTAATTCACAGAGAATACCAGACTATTGTAGTTTGAAATACCAGTTTATCAGGCAAGACTAGACCCGAGCCTCATTATCTTGATATCGAAAGACACTAGACTAGATTGTGTTATCAGTTAACGTTTTATGCTAGTTAATGATCAACTTTAAAACAGTTTTCGTTGAAATGAACGCGGACTTGTTTATGTTACGTGATTAGCCTGACGTCGTTCGGTAACGTCATGTGACGTCGTTCGTCCAATAGAACGCCACTTTTCAAGGTGAACATAAGTCCTCAGTGACCTTGACCTTGGGCGGTCGGATGTGGGTAGCATGCATAACACAGCACGATCACATTGTGGCCAAATATTATCAAAATCGGTTAAGCGGTTCATTAGTTTTTTAAAAATGAAAGGTGTTACTAACGTACGTGTGCATGTATGTACGTACGCAGTACATGGACTAACACTATATCCCCTCTTGTCTATCTGCAAGGGGATAATTAAACAGTTCATGCAGATTTGTTCAAATTTTCAACCATGAACGACCTACAATCAATGCAATATAAACATGATAAATGAAACGCAATGGGGTCCCCAGGGTGTCCGGTTTAGACGTCTATACATCCCACCACGTTTACGTTCAGCAGTTCTCCGTCAAAACATCCACAAAGTGACCAGCACCCGGCCATATACGGAATATATTTGTAATTGAAGGGCCTCTCATCGCCTGATGCACGTGCAGCATATACATGCATATATCTATTATTGGATGGTCAGTTATAAAAGTCATTTACGAGGGGTGTTCAATAATTAATTTCCCAACACATACATAATCCCAATAAAATGAAATAACATTGAATGAAAACTATTATCATAATTAAAACAACAATCAAATTTAAAGACACATGGTCTTAGGTATGTGCATAAAGTGATGAAACATGTTTAATTTAGGAAACAATAATTCTATGGTAAATTTACATGGACTGTCTGAACCAAATCGTGCTTATAAAAAGAATCGGTATTTGGTAAACTATGTTTATTATACCAAATCATAAATAGCGTTGCGAACGCTAGTTTTGTTGACAGTCGATGGTACTATTTTTATTTAGTTGAATTAATTCCACATGTGTCTATAAATAGCAACATATTATGTGTGGGTAACAGTATTTTGATTTCAAATTAAAAAAATGTTATGTTTCACAAAGTGTGCTTCCCGGTACTGAAATAGTGAACGGAAATGCGTTACCAACTTATCTCCCCTCTTCATCAGAGTCAATTGTAGTACATTGTATATAAGAAAACACACAGTCCTTTTATATGGCATTTGCAGTCAATAAAGTGAAAATTAAAGGAACATTGAATATCTTCGACATCATCTGAAACATCATGTGAGACACTGTTTCTTTAAAATACGTTAGAACATCTCTTTTGTCATATATCATCAGTTGGGTCTCTGTAGAGTGCACATCATTAACAATGTAATCCTTCGTGTGTTTAGCCACTGTATTTTCACATGCAGTTTCAGTAATAAACCAAGTTAAGTGATTGAATTTAAGTGATTGAGACAGTAATGTTGTCATTCAACAATGAAACATGCCCTTTTGTACGATAATACACTAGTCTCAGTCAAAATGCAGAATGTATCATAGTTGTAAGCCTGTCCACGTGTACATGCATTTTATTATTATAATGCATAAATTTGACTTCCGTAGGTAGCGTAAAACATATTATGTCATATTTGTGTATAACTGGAATCAAGTGAACAATGTTCTCGAGCCAAAAAAAAGCGCTACAACTATTTTATTGTATCTTAAATATGCACTGATCACAAGTTATCAATAAGTATCGACTCGTTTGTTCTAAAAGGTCGGCATTAGTTTATATTCAATATCATTATGCACTAGTGTAATAAATGTGCAAATAAGACGGGTACAATAAAACACATTAGATAACCAGTATATTATGCTTAATATGATGCTGTGCTCCTACTATAAAGCAAATCTAAAATTTGTGCTGATGTAATATTATATTTATTAAAGCTCCTTGACTGATTTATAAAGAAACTCAGCATAGTCTCGTATGACATCAGTAAACTCGTTAATAAATATCATAGTAAATCATCACGCAAGTAAGATACTCTATATATATATAGCACTGTTTTTGAGACCGGATGAAATATGCCACTTCACGAGTGTGTGTAGGTTTATAACACTTTTCTGTTACTTACTGAACGCCCCTCAATTGTATCCCTATTTGTGTCGTTAACAATTGTCTTTCCACGTAAACTATACGTAAACAGAAATATTCTGTAGACTACGTGTGTGAGATTCACCAGGTAAGCTTTTATTTAAAGTATTACAACAATGTTCTACACTATAGTTTAGACATTTCTGCCGCCCGTCTATATATAAATATATTTGTTTATACATCTGTCCACGGCATTAACACGATTTGTGATTACATAATATTTATGCGTCACTGACACGGAGAAGGACCTTGCAGCATTTGTAAGGTGAATATGTGTACCTTTATCATCATTCACCATCCAAAATTATAATTTTATTGTCTCGTCCGCGAAAGCGGAAAGCGAGACATAAGTTTTCCTTTTCCGGAGTCGCGTTAAGTTTTCGTGTTACGGTCATTACTTCAACACCTTATCAGCGACAGTCATCAAACTTTATACATACCTTTACTATGATATGTAGATGAATATATGACTATTCTCGGGGCCCCAGGGTCAATGTCAATGCCCCAGATTCAATGTCAAGGCGGAACAAGGCGAGACATTTGATTCCGCGGAATTCTTGTGTTATACATGTAATCATTCAAAACATCAACAACTGCTACATTGGTGACATGTAGTAAATATAGGAAATAGTATTGATCGAATGGCGACCAACATCTGCAATGATCAAACTGCGCGGATGCGCAGACTCTTCAGGGTTACGCTAGACATCGTGAGACCGCTTTTCTTAGCCGGTGTTCCTTGTTTCAAGCTATCAATTCACGCAATGACCATAGACACACAATGTGTGTGGTTTGCCGTGAGCACGTGCCCAGGTTTGCATATAGATGCAAACTTTTATTTTGTCTACAGAGACAGTGACAAACAATATAGTCGATGTGTAAATTGTATTATACAACATTTGAATGTGGATCATTGTCTGGACTGTTATCATGCATTGGACAACTTTGAACGTGAAATATCCCTAATTCCGGGACGTTAAGATGCATGTATTAAGCAGATGTGGCGTCGCGAAATTAATGTCAATTCAGCTTTACCTTCACTTCATCATATACATGATCTATACTGCTCAAACTAGGTGCTAATTATTTATTTTATATTGTATATTTACACATACATTTGTTACCTAACATTTGAAAGTGACATATAGGTCCATAGGGCCGGGTGTTTTAGTCAATATTATATTGTACATATTCTCTGTTTCGTTTAACACATGTCACTATAATAAACAAATTACTTACTTACTTACTTACTTATTGCTTGTTAGAAACATGGCGGGTGTTTCATTTATGAAAGGGCGATCAGTGTAGATCCTGCATCCGCACAGTCTGATCTGGATCTACACTGGTTGCAAAACCGATGAGACCCAGTTCTTCCATTACTCCCATTTAAGACATCATCAATTGCATATTTGTGCCCATAGGTAGGCCAAGTAAAGTGTAGATTCTCACTATTTGTGATGCAGGTCACAAGATAACATGTATCAAGCATGCAATGTCTCAAACAACTGACCAGTAGCCTATTTCATCAACATTGCAAAGTATACTTTTCTAGCAAAGTATACTTTGAGGGAGTAATAATTTATTTCCCCCGAAATACATTGTCATATAGAACTAACAACTGCATCTATTTGATGATAATAAGTATGCAGAATTATTATACTGAATTTATTACATTATCACAGCCAAATTGGCTGTGATAATGTAATAAATTCAGTATAAGAAGAAATAATAAATTTATCATAAAATTTAAAATTTCTCCCTCAAAGTATACTTTGCTAGAAAAGTATACTTTGCAATGTTGATGAAATAGGCTACTGACTCTTCTTGAACAGTAAGTCGCGGGTGCTTTACCACGGAACCCAGCAGGGGACGTATAAATATTATATAATAATTCGTTCCCACGAAATAACAATTCGTTTCCACGAAATAACAATTCGTTCCCTCAATTTAACAATTCGTTCCCACGAATTAACAATTCGTTCCCTCGAATTAACAATTCGTTCCCACGAACGCGTGCAACACCTTTGATCTACTTTGAAGCTGTTTGAATTGTTAAATTGAGGGAACGAATTGTTATTTCGTGGGAACGAATTGTCAATTCGAGGGAACGAATTGCTATTTCGTGGGAACGAATTCTTAATTCGCGGGACCGAATTGCTATATCGTGGGAACGAATTGTTAATTCGAGGGAACGAATTGTTAAATTTAGGGAACGAATTGTTATTTCGTGGGAACGAATTACTAAAAAAATCCATGTCCCATGCGGGGCTCCGTACTATACAAACGTCTAACACACGTGCCACCCACGTCTAACACACGTGCCACCCACGTCTAACACACGTGCCACCCACGTCTAACACACGTGCCACCCACGTCTAACACACGTGCCACCCACGTCAAGTGTCACGCGAACTCGTATTCATAGATAATTGCTAATTAAAATCCAGGTAATCAATTACATGAATAGCCGGGGTGCACCCTCTGCTAAGCAGCCCCGCAGGGGACATGGATTTTTTTTATTAATTCGTTCCCACGACATAACAATTCGTTCCGTCGATTTAACAATTCTTTCCCTCGAATTAACAATTCGTTCCCACGATATAACAATTCGTTCCCACGAATTAACAATTCGTTCCCGTGGGAACGAATTGTTATTTCGTGGGAACTAATTGTTGATGACATAACTGGACCGTCAAGACGGTTACATACCGATATGTATTGCATGTAACGTGTCGACAAATTCCACACCAAAAGTCATTAGCATAATAGTTTGCCATATAATAGTCACCGCAAGTCTTCCAAGATAACAAATACACAGGTGCATGATCATGTGGTTGTAACAACAACAACAGTGGCTGAAAGTGTTGAAATCTTGTCCACTCCAAAGTAAGTATTATTTGATATTTTCCTTAATATGAAACGGATTTTGATGAAATATGGAGCAGCAAACGCGTCTTCATGACCTGCATTTGGTCGTCCGGTGAGTTCGGCACAGACTTATGTCGTTTTTGCGAAGAATCGATTTCCATGTCGATAGACACGGAAATCGATTCTTCGCAAAAACGACAGAAGTTTGGGCCAAAGTTCAGAGACCACCAAATGCAGCTTAACAAGACGCGTTTGATGCGATATATTTCATAAAAATCCGTTACGTAATACGGACAATATAAAATAATACGTACTTTGAATCGGATGGATTCTGGAAGTTTCAGTACTTGTTGTTGTTGTTAGTACCACCTGAGCATACACCTTGAAATATAGAAACGCAATGGCATTAATGTCTTATATGATAAACATATCGGCATAAGCTTTTCTCGTGACATCATCCCTGTGCTTTGATAACAATAATTGTTTAATTGATGTTCATTGCTGTGTTGTACTTGTATACGAGGGTGGGTCAAGAAGTAGTTTCACATGATACATAACTTTAAAATTATGTCTAAATCTACACTAATCGTTCTATATTCCGACAGGGTAGTCTCTCGTGGGGTCTATCTATGACAGAATATTACCGTTGTCGCCGTGCATCAATATTCGTTGCTAAACAACCGGCGTTGATACATTCGACACTTGCGGTCACGTGTGATTGAATGTCATCTAAGTTGCTGTAACGGATAGTTCATAGTGCAGTTTTCAAATAAAGGAATATAACTATGTTTGTGTAGTTTTTGTCCGACGAATATGCAGGCTATAGTAGAACATCATAATCCCGCACGCGCACCAATGACGTCACGAGTCGCGCGTGGTGGCACATCAATTATATGGATGTCACGTCCAGTTCTTTTGGGCTCTATCGCAAGGTGCATGAGATCACGTGGTTATAACAACAACAACACTTACTGAAACATATTATATGCTATGTCTGTCCATCAAAATGCTAATCCCCCCCCCCCCCGACAATGTTATATGTTCTATTTCTCCATGAAAACACTTTCACTGCCATCCATCAAAATGCTACACCCCCCCCCCCGACCATATTATATGCTCTATTTCTCCATGAAAATACTATGGTCTCCCTTGTAGGCACATTATGTTTTACAGACAGCGCGACAATGTCTCAAAATTTAACGACGATATGATACCAAACAGATGGCGGAAGGAGTTCGGTAATTCAGCACAAGAACCCCAGTTTTGCGTACAAACGTCATGCAACCTAACCAAACCAAAACCCAAACGAGACAAAACGATGACAGTGATTGAGAAGTTCAATATGGCAAACAATTAAACAATTTATGTCAAGATATATCTACTTTCCTCTCTACTTGCGGTGAGAAAGAATTTTTCGAAAAAAATGAAAGAATTAAGGAACTAAAGGCAAAATGGCAGCGTAGTCAACGAGTATCAATTTGTAATCCGTTAGAAAATACAGCTGATTCAACCGCCACTGATGAAACTAATGATGAAGCCGGATATATACAATATAATGATGTGTTAAGTGGAAACGCGATTGTCACAACCGGTCATATCAGTACACGAATATACTGCGGAATCTAGCTAAATATAAGTGCCAACGACTGTAGCAGATCCGAAAACGAAAGCCCCGGTGAAGATTCGACGGAAATAACAACGGCTACAGACAAACAACAAATTCCACACACTGACGTTGATGCTGACGTATTCACTGACATGAGAAACAAACTAAACATTCCGTCTGTACAGTCCAGACGTGGAAGGCCGAAAGGGACGAAAAAAGCATTCTGGGAATTTTCGCGACCTAACAAGAAGCAAGTGTCAGTTAAAAATGGCAACAGTGAAGTTAAACGTGTTAAGAAAGCAAATCGACGAAAACAAATCGATCAAAATGTGTCAAATGATCGCAAATCAAAGAAACAAAAAGTTAGTAACGATAAAACAGATACAAGTGTCATCGTTATAGACGAGGAGGATCTTTGGGTAAGCCGCCATAACTTTACATTAAAATAGGAAGATCGGGAAAACATCTCGTCGGGTAGACTTTTAAGTGACACCATTATACAGGCAGTTCAACAAACACTCAAGTCACAATTTACGCATATTAGTGGGTTTCAACCTAGCGTTTATGAACAAAATGTTAAACTCTTTGAGCAAGCACAGTCAGATATGGTGCAGATATTTTTTCGGGGATCGTTTCAACATGGACATTGGTTTACCATTTCTACGATAGGGTGTAAGGTGGGGGAAGTCAATATATTTGATAGCGGATACAAAGACTTAGATACAGATTCCATACTGCAAATCTGTGCTATTTTGAAACACGACGGCACTTCTTTAAAATTCAACCATATACCAGTACAAACTCAGATGTGGGGTTCAGCTTGTGGCGTGTATGCTACAGCGTTTGCTACGGCAATTTGTCTGGGCTTTAATCCCGCAAAAATACTTTTCGAGCAGGATAAGATGCGTGCGCATCTCATACAGTGTATCGACAGTGGAGAGTTCACATCATTTCCCTTCAAAATAAACAGGAACTGGAGTAAGAAGAAAACAAGATCCACGAAGAAAGACATATTTTGTGTATGCCGTGCCATTTATGACAGCCAAATGATACGACACTGTAACATATGGTTTCATGTTCGATGTTTGAGTGAAAATATTAACGAAAAACTTGATAAAGTTGCCGACATACAATATACTTGCGATAGTTGTTGTCGAAACTGAATGGACAATACATTCTGGTGTTACACGTATATAGTACGACCAGTGAGACATCGACGAATACTAACCCACCAATATTGTTTAATTTTGAACTAGCTTTCGTAGGCTGGCTGAATTTGAAATACATCAAATTAATTCGTGTGAAGTTCGCATGAACTTCGTGTAAATCTCAGAGCAAATGCGGAATGAAATTAGCTTTCATTTATAACGAACATATGTGACGCGCCATGACAAAATGGGGTTTATGGCCAATGTGACTATTGTAGCCCCAGTTCAGTCTGCGCATCCGCGCAGTCTGATCAGGGTCTACACTGTTTGACATTTAGTCAGACAAACAATCTTAATGAATTTAGCAAACAGTTTAGATACTTTTCGGAATGTGTAAGTCCGCTATTTGGTTACGGTCTACATTGAGTCAATAATCCCGGTTTTCTCGTGGCGAGTCACATATCTAGTAAAAAAAATATATTGGTGTCACATTAATATGTTTGCATGTCATGCTTGTCCATACCATGTACGTTTTGTTTCATATGTACCACAATTGAGCGCCAATTTGACAAAGTATAATCGCTGTTCAAACATTTCCGTAAATACTTTGGAAATTCTTATAGGAAACCATTTCCCGCAGCATATGTAAACAAACGATTATTGTAGTTCTATCTAGTACAAATTCCGTATTTATTTTCGAAATATTGACTTTGACCTTTCCCCACTACCCAAGTTGTATATTTGTCTGTCAGCAGCCAAAACACGGCACTTTGGCTATTGACAGACGTCTGTCAGCATCCAAAACCCCGGCCTTTTGGCTGCTGACAGATGTCTGTCAATAGCCACGTCCTTTAAATATACCCCATTTGTGTTTCGTTAGTGATCCTGACGGATGTACCAGACATGACGTCATAAATGTATGGCGTCATATACTGTATCGACGCCATGAACGCTACGTTAATGGGAATAACGTTAATGAATGCAAGTGCCAACTTTTATTATTAAGTTGGATGAGTGGTTTGAAAGATAATACTCCAGTGAGACTACTTATTAACCCACCCTCGTATTTGGGACAATACTAATATACTATGAAATTCACCAGTTTTATATATAGAGAATAGTAGGTTACTGCTGTGAATGGGAAAAAATATCTGGCAAGGCTTAGGAAACGGGATGGGCGAGGCTCTGCCGAGCACATCCCGTTTCCATACCGCGCCAGATATATTTTCCCATTCACGGCACTAACCTACTGTTCTATTTATCCGTCAACACATATATACAAATGACTTTAAAATGCAAAAATGAAATAACCCAGCCACCGTACCTATTCATGCGCAGTGATTAGGTCGTATTGACAGGATATCAAACATGTTTCACGGCACCGACGTTTCACGGCACATACTTATGCACTGTGTTGACGGGATAATCATAATTGGACTGCTGATGAGCAATACTCGGACAGGTGATCATAGCACTTTCTGAGTGTTATTCAAGCAGATGCTCCAGACAGTTGTACACTCGGTGGAACCACTTCCAATGCGACACCTTTCATTTAGAGGAGACATATCATCATTCAAACCTCTTGATTCAACTATTCTTTTGAGTTCCAATCATGTGCTTTTATTTTATGATTAACGGTGAATTACCGAGAATGCGAGATTTATTAGTGAAATATCACTTGATATAGTATTACACTGTTTGAAACTGTGAAAATACTGTACAGTTTTGAACTGTGAAAATATAAATTTAAAAAAACTCGGTGAAAATTTATGGCATAGCTACCACGGCACGTGATAACGACGAGAAGCAATTCCAGAGTCGCGCTCGTATTTAAAATGTTTACCTGTTATTATGCTCTTTCAAGTCCATTATTACTAACTCTACTTTCATAGTAATTGTTCTGTTATTGATCTGCAACATGACGTACCAGGTGAATTACCCAATCTTCCAATAACTGTTAACGATTGTAAGAAAACAGTCGCCGGAAAATCAGACAATCACAACCTGTTAGTGACAGTGGGAATTCTGGTCAGCTCCTTGAATTGGCTTACACACGTTCAAATCCGGGGCAGTACAGTGATACGGAGTAGATAAATCGTATTATAGTCTGTTTCACGAAAGCTGCCCAAATTTTACGGCTATATAGACAATTCAAAAACAATATTATTTTCGATAATATTAAATTAAAGGAAAATTTAAGAATGAGCCTTCTTTTTATTTCGTGAAATTCGGTCAAATATTGATTTTATTACGAAAAATTGATATTTGTCTATGGGAATTTAACATGGCGGAAAAAGGTAGAGGAGTTGTGGGAGGAGTCAAAAAACGAACAATTTTGGAAATTGACTCCGAAACCTGGCTAGATAGCTTGGAAATGATCTAACTAAGAAAACAAAAGTTAAATTTTAAAAATCGGTCCAGTATTTCTGAAATTCTAAAAATTTCCCCATGTTAAATCCCCATAGACATCTTCACTCCGTGAAGATGTCTATGGGGATTTAACATGGGGAAATTTCGCAATAGAATCAATATTTGACCAAATTTCACGAAATAAAAAGAAGGCTCATTCTTAATGTTTCCTTTAATTTAATATTATCAAAAGAAATCTTGTTTTTGAATTGTTTATATAGCCGTAAAATTTGGGCAGTTTTCGTGAAACAGACACTAGTCTCGTTCGTTATTTTAAATCCAGATCGACACGGAATGAATGACAGTGGCCACCCTTGTTTCTGTGCTCTGTTAAGTAAAAGTATTGTGCCGTGGCTTAACATGTCAAATATATTAATAAAACGTGTATTATTGTTATTCGTATTATTGTAGTGTTTAATTATGTGTGTAAACTGTATTTTATCTATTATATTTTAATAGTATGAGACGAATATCAGCATAATAAATTATAAAATGTGGAATTATTTTGTATGCAAAAAGTGATATAAACAGAAAATTGGTTGTTTTCAGTGTAAGATCGAATTATTATGAACATCAAACGTTATATTTTAATATTACGGTTGGTGTTCACTCGATGAAAAATAATTCGATCTTAGACTAAAAAACAACAAATATCCTCGATATGTCTCCTAATTGACCATGGAGGCCATATTGCACGTCGGTGTATCTCTAGCAACATTGGAACCCTCTCGAATCAGTTAAGAATTAGTGAAAAGTGAGCCATTATTTAACCTTTTGACTAAAATGTGTTTCAAGTTAAGATCGTGTGAATATATAACACGGCTGCTCACGGCGGTCATCTTGAATTTTAGTAATTAGGAATTAATATATTGGTGTTCATAATGATAATCTACATCAACCATACTTGTTACAGCATCAAAGATTATAGCAATATAGTCATCAACAACCTTTTTTGAGAATAGTATGTTGAAACAATATGTCCATTTCTTGTTTACTTACTGCCATCTGGTGGCCATTTTGAAAAATGGCTGCCAAATGTTCCTGTCGAGTTTTCAAAGTCACACCTAATTTATTTATTTTTTAATTGTTCGTCATAAGTATGAGTTACTCAAATCAACGCATCTCAACTAGTAGATGTAAGTGTTATTTAGGTCACGGCAAGTATTAACCAATTCCTTTGCGGAATACACCTTTAAAGGTATGAAATTTATTAAATATTTTATTTTTATTTTTGTTATTTCTCAATGAAAGTATATGTTGTGACCACTACATATACTTCTGAGCGCACAGAAGGAAAATATTTAGGATTTATTTTCCGCAAACACAGGTGTATCCTCAGCATGAAAAGGGTTAACAGGCATTATTATGGAACTATCCGCAGAGAACTGAAAAGCAATATGTGTTACAAATTGTGCTTTCTGGTTCGTTAATATAGCGAAAATGCATTACAAAAATAATAGAGAATATTACACGAGCCCACTGACAAAGTATATATGACCAAACAAAATGTTGCGTGTGGTTGCTATGTACATGTACATGTAAGTCATTGATTATCGGAGACATCATGTGCCATTATAGTATCTTTAACCCATTTCATGCTGAGTGCATAGCCGACCTCCGCGAGCGCGAAATCGTAAAGTAGGGGGGTCTGGGGGTCTCCCCCATGAAAATTTTAGATGCCAGATCGCCGCAGATGCGATTTCCTGACACCTAGGCCACGAAAAAAGTCATCCAACTATTCGAGTATTGTAGATTTTCGTCTTTTTTTTTGCCGGGAGCAGGGGGGGGTTCGGACCCCCTGGACCCCCTGGACCCCCCCCCCCCCACCCTGTATCCGCGCCTGTAATATGTTCAACAATTCTGCAAACACCAGGAATCCACTTTTCCGACGTTTCGGCACAAGACCTTCATCAAGGAATTAGTTTCTACTGAACGCTAAGTGGCATCCATTTCTAAAATGGATGCCACTTAGCGTTCAGTAGAAACTAATTCCTTGACAAATGCCTTGTGCTGTGGGTGCCTGTTCTTTGCAGAATTGTTGCATTATTTCAGAAATATTTTTACAGTATTTACGTAAATGAATAACTGCAATTAATTATTCGAAATGGTGAATGGTATTCGGCGATTGTCATGGATCACTTGTCTTTGTCGGACAATATCAGATGAAATATAGCATAGACACTTACTTAAATTGCAGAGATTCATCTGCAGATCTTAGGAAATAAGTTGCAATCGCAGGCATTTTTATGGAATGCCAAATTTATATAAACTCAAATAAGTATTGCTAGCTCTAAATAACTTTAGCTTGCATTAAATATTTTTTGGAGCTAACATTAATTATTTGAGTTCATGTACATAAACGCAAATAATCATTTATTTTATTATGTATAATTATTTAGAGCTAGCATACTTATTTGAGTTATGCATTAAATATTTCGACCTAGCATTACACATTTAGAGCTAGCATTAATTATTTAAGTTTATGTAGGTTTGGCGTTCCTGAAAAATGTGTGATATTTCATGAAAATTATTTATTTAGTTTCCGTAAATGACGTCAAAAGTTGAGAAAAAAAATTCATAGCAGATGCGGAATTGAATTGCGCATTTGCTATAAAAATTTGGTCATCTTTCAAAGTCATTCACAGAAATTATCAGTTTTCTTTAATTTCATGAAAAATCGCGCAAATTCTGCTGTAGAAAACATTATATTTGAAAATATTGTCTTAAATATTTCAGATTAGGTGGTTCTCGTTTCAACCACAGTCGGGTGCTGACGAATTGTGATCCAATGAACCAGTCTACGCCATACCCCGAATACACACCGCCCGGAAGTATAAACATGACAGAGAACCAGACTGTCCACACACCGGAAGTTGGAAGTCTAGAACAGTTCACGAGGGGGTTATATGTGTACGGAATCCCCGTAATGTGTGTGTTTGGGATATTGGGAAATACTCTGTCGTTTAAAATATTCTACTGTAGCAGTTTCTGGAAACTGTCGTCGTCGCGATATATCGTGGCCATTAACGTCTCCGATACAGGCTTCCTGTTTATTCTTCTGCTCAGCTATTTGGGAAATGGACGGATCGGGATTCACTACGGAAACTCGCCAATCTGGTGCCACGCAATGATTTACCTTACATACGTGCTTAGCTTTCTATCCGTCTGGTACGTGGTGCTCATCATGATTGACAGGTACATTGTCGTCTGCCACTCGCTGCACGTGCCCGTATTGTGCTCGGTAAGACGATGCAGAATCGCCACGACGATTGTGACAGTGTTCGGATGCCTTCTGTACGCGCATACATTCTTCACGACGGAAGTACATGGCGACAGTTGTAACATACAATATAAGCCGTTTATGCTGAATGTACTGCGGGCATTAATATACACAGACACGGCCATTACGTTCATCATTCCATTCGTGCTTATATTTATCATGAACATCATTGTGATATCATCAATAAACAAGTTTAAGCGGCACCAACAACTGCTCAGACAGAAATCTTTAACACCACATTCCACAAACCGCGTTTTGTCGAATGCTCAGTTTCGTATTACGAGAACTTTTATTTTGGTTTCAATAGTGTTACTGATCACAAATGTACCTAGCCATGGAATAAGGTTCTATATCATTGCCAAATCTCTAGTTCAATATAACAGCTCAACATTGGTACAAATTCAACATATTTGTCAGATGTTGTACTATTTAAATTATGCAATCAATTTCCTTTTATATAGTTTAACGAACAAAACTTTTCGAAAGCATTTAAGGCTGAAATATTTGTTCTGCCTTTGCTACAGGAAACGACATCTTGAATTTCTTTAACCCTGTCAACCCTACGTAACTGGAATGGACTGTGATATGTTAATTTTCCGACCAATCCAGTCGTCAGTAACTGATTTTTCGGCTAGTCCATTTAAGAATAGGGGGTGTTTTTGTTATAAAAATATGAAATTACTTGCAAACAGTGCATATCCTGATGAGATTACCTCGTTACCAGCCAGCTCATCTGGGGTCCGTTTCACTAAACTTCGTACGACTAAAATACTCGTAAGTGCAAATTTAGGATCGTCTGTAAATTTCAATCGATGGATTTACATGTATTGAGCAAACGCTGCATATGCTTAATAAATGTAATTCCAATAATTGTTTACACTAAAACATTGTTAATGTCAAATTTACAGACTATCATAAGTTTGCACTTACGAACATCTTAGTGAAACGGCCCCCATAATCTGCACTGTTTTCAAACCCCGATACAGCGGGCTGTCTGGTAAACGGGTTACATGCCCACTCAGTAGGCACAAAATCTTCTTTATAGGAATTAAATAAATGTAGAATTGTGTCACTATTCCACCAGTTCTAAAGATTACGAGGCCGCTATACAGATATGATCATTTACATGTAGTAATATTTATTTTACTGATAGTGCCGCGTTGGTACCAGGCTATTTTCATATGCAAATGAGGCATAGTATTTTTTAATTATTTATACTGATTAAATTCGTCACCGGAAATTTTTTTATTTTCGA
This sequence comes from Conchocele bisecta, assembly GCA_029237695.1. Taxonomy (NCBI): domain Eukaryota; kingdom Metazoa; phylum Mollusca; class Bivalvia; order Lucinida; family Thyasiridae; genus Conchocele; species Conchocele bisecta. Next base: position 30,279,162 of record CM055266.1, read on the forward strand.
CAGGTTATAAAGAATGATAACTGTACATCAAAAATAAATACAGAAAACAAATAGTAATGTCCGTTGACATTTTAAGGAAACACGGTTATCGCCCCTGATAGTAGTGTGGAAAGTTAAGTCTGATACATATGACAGTAACACTATATCAGACCATAAAACAGCCTGTATACGTTTGGACGTACTTCGCCAACTATTATTAGTGTTTCTGTCATATTGTATCATGTTCGTGATCAAACGCTGCAATAATTGAAACCGACAGATGGTTTGTACATACTAAAATGATCGAACATAGCCGTTATTCTCATGGTGTACCGCTTATATGTTTTAGAATGAGTTGGTTATAGTCAACATGTAAACAATGTTAAGTTCACCTATATGTTCCGTAGCCAGTTTTGCTTGACATTGTCCTGGAGAGAATTCACATAGGCGTTATGGCTTGTGTTCTAATCATGTTTATATCTTCAAACTGTATGTACATATGTATTACATGTATGGATCACTTTTATCCCGTCAACACAGTGCGTATGTGCCGTGAAACACGGTGCCGTGAAACATTTTTGATATCCTGTCAATGCGACCTAATCACTTCGTATGAATATGTGCGGTGGCTGGGGTTATATTTGTTGCATTTTACAGCCATATATAGGTGGGTTAGGGGGGTTGGTGTTGACGGGATAAATAGAATAGTAGGTTAGTGCCGTGAATGGGGAAAATAGATAGTTGTACCCATTCACGGTACTAACCTACTATTCTTTATAGCTTAGGCCTATAAAAAACCTTGGTGTGGGAAATGGTCCAGAAAAAATACTAGGTAGGGAGGGAAGGCATTTTTTAAATACTAATATACACAAGTTGTATGATCACGTGGTACTAACAACAACAACAAGTACCGATTCAAAGTACGTATTCTTTTATAGTGTCCTTATTTTAATGATTTTAATGAAATATGGCGTATCAAACGCTTCTTCATGAGCTGCATTTGGTGGTCTCGGAACTTTTGCCCAAACTTCTGTCGTTGTTGCGAAGAATCGATTTCCGTGTCTCCGACACGGAAATCGATTCTTCGCAAAAACGACATAAGTCTGTGCAAAAACTCCCTAGACCACCAAATGCAGCTCATGAAGACTCGTTTGCTGCGCCGTATTTCATCAAAATCCGTTGCATATTTAGGAAACTATCAAATAATACTTACTTTGGAGTGGGCGACGTTGTTGTTGTTGTAACCACGTGATCATGCACCGCGAGACAGCTGTACGTGCCAATAGTATACGGTGGAATAGGTTCACTATTTGGTACATATTGTTGTTGTTATTGCTGCAGACACACGGAGGAGAAGCCTAAAGTACGCAAAGGACACCGTAAATGTAAATGCCCACTCAGTAAGCACACAATGTTCTTTATAGGAATTAAATAAGTGTATAATTGTGTCAATATTCCACCGGTTCTAAAAATTACGAGTGGCCGCTAAACAGATATAATCATTTAGTAATATTTATTTTACTGATAGTGACGCGCGGTGGTATCAGGCGGTTTTCATATGCAAATGAGGCATGATATTTTGTGATTATTTATACTAATTAAATGTGTCACCTGCAAAAATAATATTTTCGACAGAATATAAAGTATGATCATTGCACATCAAAAACTAAATACAGAGAATAAAGAGTAAAGCCAGTTAACATGTTAAGGAAACACGGTTATCGCCCCTGATGTCAGCGTGGAAATTTATGTCTGATGTAAAATGTATACTAATGCCAATCAATACGTGGGGTAATGGTGAATAATTGCAGCACAAAAATATTTACACAATTCCCTAACATTTGATTGGCCCGTATGAAGTCTCTGTCCAACATTTATATCGCAGTAAACTCCCACGCCGAACTACTTTCCGTAACCGTGAGGCGCAGTTAAAATAATTCTTAAGAAAACGGAAAATAAACACATTTTCTTGATGAATTTATTTCAAATGCTGGAATTATAAGAAATGAATGGCCTTTTTGTTGAATTTATCGGGGATATAAACTTGGAAAAGTCGCGGGAATACTGGACGAGGCCTTAAAAAATTACTATTTTCGAATTTTCTTTTTTTTTCGAAAATTGTAATTTTTTATCACTTCGTCCAGTATTCCCGCGACTTTTCCAAGTTTATACCACGATTAATTCCACAAAATGGCCATTCGTTCCTATAATTAATGTATATTTTGCCTGAAAATGTCTCACATGATGTCATTACATATGTTGAACATATTATATAATATGTGACCCAGCATGCTCACTGAAAGATATAGTATTACTAAGAATGATGGAATATATGTTATACATCCCATCACACTCATGATACCCTTAAATGTGACCGTAACTGAATACATTGGACTTACGGGTTTTGCGACCAGTGTCGATTCAGATCAGCCTAGCATTCTGGGAGCCCGGCGTTTCACTAAAATGTTCGTAAGTGCAACATTATGATAGACTGTAAATTTCACATTAACGATGTTTTCTTGTAAACAATTATTGGATTTACATTTCTTGAGCATAGGCTGCGTATGCAGCCTATGCTCAATACATGTAAATCCATCAATTGATATTTCCAGACGATCCTAAACTTTGAATTTGCACTTACGAACATTTTAGTCGTAAGAAGTTTAGTGGAACGACAAGCAATATATAGAGAATAGTAGGTTAGTGCCGTGAATGGAAATAAATATCTGGCAAGGCTTAGGAAATGAGATGGGCGAGGCTCTGCCGAGCACATCCCATTTCCGTGCTGCGCCATATATGTTTTCCCATTCACGGCACTAACCTACTATTCTATTTATCCCGTCAACACCTACAAATGGCTTTAAAATTCAAAACATATTCATACGCAGTGATTAGGTCGTATTGACAGGATATCACAAATGTTTCACGGCACCGTGTTTCACGGCACATACGCACTGTGTTGACGGGATAAAGATCGTTATCAGGCTACAGGAGTGTGTTATTTGATCAGCTGCTACACTGGTCACAAAGCCCATCCGCCCCATTTCTCCAGTCACAGCCACAAATAAGTATTGAAGCCAATGCTAAGTGTCTATGACCAATGCAATATGTACATCCAGTATTTCAGGGGCATCGCATAGCAAAAGTTCGGCAATTCATTATTTGCGACTGTGACTGGATAATAAAAGGTGTTATGGGATTTGTGACCCTGATCTAACAGCACGTACGTATAGCCTGATCAAGATATATACTGCTTGTTAGAAGCATGATGGGTGATTCATCGGTGAAAATGCGAACAGTGCAGATCCTGATCAGACTGTGCGGATGCACAAGCTGATCAGGATCTACACTGATCGCAAAACCCATAAGCCCCATTTCCCCAGTCGCAGCCACATTTGTGCTTCGCTTTAAAAGGCACTGGGTCTCAGTTACACGTATAATGTAATGAAACGGATTTGGAAAAGAGTTTAATTGTCGATTCGTATCATATTTGTGAACCGAATTGTGCATATAAGTCGCCTGTATACATTGTGGATCGGTAGACTAATGTTTATAGCACTGGCACATATATAGCGCTTGCAACTTTTCAGTATTATAAACATGCTTTTACCATGTTTACAAACGAGTGTTACTAAATTATTATATTTCAATTTACTTGCACACGCTTCTGTAACGGGAACCTTTTCTAAATTTGGTATAATATGTTCCTTAAGTGAATCTGGGCAGTATTTTATACCGAACTACTTTTGAATACCCCTTGGGCGATTTCGCACCATTTAGTACAAGTAACACCGGATTCGTGTACTGCACTGTTACATTACCGGTTGCGTTAATCTTGTCAATGTCTGTCAACATCTTCAAAACCAAATACTTGAATATTGTGTTTGATTGTCTGCGCCTGAGCTGTGTTACAGCTTAGGCGCAGACAATCAAATTGCTTGTGTTACAGCTCAGGCGCAGACAATCAAGCTGCTTGTATTACAGTTCATGCGCAGACAATCAAATTGCTTGTGTTACAGCTCAGGCGCAGACAATCAAGCTGCTTGTGTTACAGTTCATGCGCAGACAATCAAATTGCTTGTGTTACAGCTCAGGCGCAGACAATCAAATTGCTTGTGTTACAGCTCAGGCGCAGACAATCGAGCTGCTTGTGTTACAGTTCATGCGCAGACAATCAAATTGCTTGTGTTACAGCTCAGGCGCAGACAATCAAATTGATTGTGCTACAGCTCAGGTACAGACAATCAAGCTGCTTGATTGCGAGTTGGCATTGTCATTAGGTGGTCAGACATGTTGATAGTCTTAGCAAGATTAACGCAGGCGGCTCTGTAGTCGTATTAGGTTAGTATCATGGATCGCTGGACTTGTAATTTGATGTAATATAACCGATTGCCATGATTATGACTACGTCGTTTGCGAAATAAATTTCAACGCTCAAGTGAGTTGTCACGTGTCGTCCGTCGATCTCTTCCTGAACGGCTGGGCCGATGTCGGCCAAACTTCAGAGCGAGTGTAGCGCTTTCGGATTTGTAAACGTAAACTTTAAAACGTTGTAATAATTGAAATGGTCGCAAGTTAGAATGGGTCAAATTGGTGAAACGATAGCTCATGAACCGTCCAACAAAGTTTGGCGAAACTATGTTGGAATGTCAAAGGTGTATGAGCCTCTGGTTGGGAAACGTCGACTTCCAAAGTTTGCGATCAGTGTAGCCCCAGATCAGCCTGCGCATCCGCGCAGTCAGATCAGTACGGTGTCCTGTTAGGGCCACATTACATTCTCGCGTTCTCGCTCTCTCGACTTAAACACGAGATCGCGAGATTACGAGAACGCGAGGCGAGATCGCGAGATCGCGAGAATGCGAGATCGCGAGAACGCGAGAATGCGAGATCGCGAGATCGCGAGATCGCGAGAATGCGAGATCGGGAGATAGCGAGAATGCGAGATCGCGAGATCGCGAGATCGCGAGGCGAGATTGCGAGATCGCAAGGTGAGATTGCGAGATTGAATCTCGCGTTTTCGCCTCGCGATCTCGCGATCTCGCCTCGCGTTCTCGCATTCTCGCGATCTCGCCTCGCGTTCTCGCAATCTCGCGATCTCGCGATCTCGCCTCGCGTTCTCGCATTCTCGCGATCTCGTGTATAAGTCGAGAGAGCGAGAACGCGAGAACGTAATGTGGCCCTAACAGGACATCGTAGATCAGGGCCTACGCTGTTCGCCACTCAGAACTCAACTATTCTACTATTCTACTATTCTACTGCCTAATAAATGGTGCATTTCCGGCTATCTGACCACCTGACCATACCTGTTCTTACATGTACCCCCGACCGTATTATTATTATTATTTTTTCCGAAAAATGTTCTTGTTGATTACTTTATATTTGTCCTTTCTTCACGCCCATTTCCGGTGGTACAACAACACTGACAACAACAACATCAACATGGGCGCTTTATTTTAACACCATGTTTTCAGAATTGTTGGAGTATAAAAACGAAAAGAAAAAGCCGCAACAATGAGCTGAGGAAATCTTATCAGGAGCAACGCTGTGAACAGTGCAGGCCCAGATCAAACTGTACATATTTGCATTCACATCTTGGTCTGGTATCATTGGGCTAATAACCAACACTTTAGATTGTTAGAGGAAATGCGACACAGTATAAACCGCTTGTATCGGCAGAGAGCGCATTATGTGTTGAAAACGTTCTTCATCGTTCATGTCTATCATGTGTGTGTTCATGTGGAATAAGTCATTTCTAATGTCATTATATACAGAGCATTTTGTCATGAAATGCCGTTCATCGTCTACACAGTGATCTTGACAAAGTTTACAGAGACGTTGAGCGGGTGTCTCGCCTACATGTACATATCTGCCTGTTTCTATACGGAGTGGCAGTATTCCACATCGAAACAGGGCTAATAAGGCACGTTCATGTCTTGTTAAATTTTGCTGAACATAGTCCTCGAGAATAGGTTGTGCTTTAATTGTCACATATGTCCGAAGTTTAGCTACACCCTGTACATTGTTGGACCATTGTCTGGAGTAATAGGGCGAGACATTATATTTGGCTGTGTCTAGATTTACGCATGTTTTGTGTCGAAAATGATCGGTGAAGTCTATTTTATTATGCCCCCGCCACCGAATGGTGAGGGGGGCATATAGTGTTACCGGCGTCCGTACGTACGTACGTACGTACGTCTAGAAACCTTAACGCTCTGGTAACTGTCTTATACTTTATGTTTCCTTGCTCGGATCTGCTTCACATTTCACATACGCATTGCTCCAATGGTCCTCTGCCATCCTGTGATAAATCCACATTCGTGCCGCCCCCGCTAAGCCCAGGGTCAAGGTCACATACTTGGTGCGTTCGAAACCTTAACGCTGGGTAAATGCCTTATAATTTCTGTTTCCTTGCTCGGATCTGCTTAACATTTCACACACGCATTGCGCCAATGGTCCTCTGCCACCCTGTGACAAATCCACATTCGTGCCGCCCCCGCTAAGCCCAGGGTCAAGGTCACAGACTTGGTGCGTTCGAAACCTTAACGCTCGGGTAAATGCCTTATTTAATTTCTGTTTCCTTGCTGTCGGATCTGCTTCACATTTCACACACGCATTGCTCCAATGGTCCTCTGCCACCCTGTGACAAATCCACATTCTTCCCGCCCCTGCTAATCCCGGGGTCAAGGTCACAGACTTGGTGCGTTATAAACCTTAACGCTCGGGTATATGGCTTATAATTTCTGTTTCCTTGCTAGGATCTGCTTCACATTTCACATACGCATTGCTCCAATGGTCCTCTGCCACCCTGTGACAAATCCACATTCGTCGCGCCCCCGCTAAGCTCAGGGTCAATGTTACAGACTTGGTGCGTTCGAAACCTTAAAGCTCGGGTAAATGGCTTATACTTTCGGTTTCCTTGCTCGGATCTGCTTCACATTTCACACACGTATTGCTCCAATGGTCCTCTACCACCCTGTGACAAATCCACATTCGTCCCGCCCCCGCCAAGCCCAGGGTCAAAGTCACAGACTTGGTGCATTCGAAACTTTAAAGCTCGGGTAAATGGCTTATAATTTCTGTTTCCTTGCTCGGATCTGCTTCACATTTCACATACGCATTGCTCCGATGGTCCTCTGTCACCCTGTGACAAATCCACATTCAAATATGCCTTGTTTTCTTTGGCTGCCAGCGGGGGCATTCGTGTGCCGACAGGCCACATTTCTAGTTTAATATCATTTTCACGTCTTCACACCAGTTGTTATGGCACACATTGTAGTCAGCATTAAATGAGAATACGTTGCAGATGATCTTCTTATAAATACAATGTCGTCTGCATATACATGTAGTAACATAGATATGTTCCAGTCACCCGCATTCACCCCAAGGCCAAGGTCATTGCTTTCATCCACTAGGTCATTGATAAAGATCAAAAATAGGGTGGATGATCTCCCTGTTTAATACTCATCGTGCAATCGAACCATTCAGTACATTTATTGTTTATACGTACACAAGACACTGAGTGTTGATATATACTCTTAATAGAACCATATAGTTTACCGTCGATATTGTTCATTAATAATGTGTATAACATCATCATGATCATGTCACTGTCTACGAAATCGAAACATTTGCGTCGTCAACACTAGCGTTATTTCGTGTGATACTATTCAGCGTGAACACATGATCTTCACATGACCCGTTCACCGTTTATGATGATGATGATTTTGTAATTCGTTATAGACTTGGTAAACACGCAGTTTTAACGCTGCTAAACCAGATAAGTCATACAATTGAAGGAAAACAAGTGAGGGCCGCAGCTATTCCACCATACATGCAGCTTCACGTTGAGGTTCTATGCCACGGGCGCTTTTCTGCGGGTGGATGGCGACTTATTCGGCATTCACGAAAGCAGTGTAAGCAGAATCATTAAACGTGTGTCTATGGCAATTGCTTTTTTTGAAAGAACAATATAACATATTCCCCACAGGTAATAACGCGCGAGCAATCAACCAAGGCTTTATGCAAATTGGTGGAATCCCAGGAATCGTTGGTGCCATTGATTGTACACATGTCCCAATACAGTCTCCAGGAGGGACACAGCCGAGTTATTCCGCAATAGGAAAGGGTACTTTTCCATAAACGTTCAGGCGATTTATGACGACAAATGCCAATTTACAAGTTTATACCCCGATAAATTCCACAAAAAGGCCATTCATTCCTATAATAACCAATAGGATAAAAACAATTGGCGATAAAAAATTACAATGTTCGAAAAAAAAAAAAATAATCGAAAATTGTAATTTTTTATCGCCAATTGTTTATTTTTATCGCCAATTTCGAAAGTGGCTTTTCCAAGTTTATACCCCGATTAATTCCACAAATAGGCCATTCATTCCTATAATAAATGCAAAGGACACGAATGTTGTAATAGGCAGCGACATTCAATTTAAACCATTCTTTCATAAACACTTGCTCACTGACGGGTGTGCAAGTGCAGGCATTCTTTTGTTTTCTTTTTTTTTTGTGATTTACTATTTTATTTCTCAATACTTTACAGAACAAAGATACAATTATACATTTACATATATGATCATGGCATGAGAAATTTGTATAGTGCATATAGAACAAAAGAAAACAACAATACATTCAGCATCTGTGGCAGCGATTGGAGGAAAAAGGTTTATGGGACTTCGGAAGCAGAAAGGATCTTACGCATCCCTGTGGTTTAATCATGACAGATATAGTATGCTGGGAACATTATGGATCTTTTTATTGTCTGTATGGCTATACAGCGTAGTCCATGATCAGGCTTCGCGAATGCGCAGGATGATATGGGGCCACACTGGTTACATACCTCATAAACGCTATTTCTCCAACCACATCCACAAATATAGAAGTATGAGAAGAAAAAAAGTGGGGATATAAAGGATAACTAAGTGATATGAGAAAAAAACACACAGGCAAAAAAATGGAATACGATAAAAAGAATTGATACGTCCCTATAAATAAGAAGACTGAGATGGATTTCTCAGCGCAAATGAAAAGAAGTATGAGATAGATAAAACAAAAAGAATGGATGAATTTCCAGCCCGTGACAATCAAGTTGTACATACATGTACGATGTACGATTTGCCCTTACACATGATGCAGCCCCATGTCACCCGATGTTACGATTTAACATAAGGCTAATACATTCTTTTTCTTAATTGTGACGGTCCTGCTTAAGCACACACACATATGTATATATATACGTATTAGATATTAATGTGTTCCCACTTATTGTTGTGTTTATCCAATTTGTCTTGTCTTTGAGCTATTATTTCTTCAATCTTGATAATATGCTTCAAGTAATGCACAAAATTATTAAAGGCCAGCTCGTTTTTGTTATACTTACATTTGAATATGTAATATTTTGCTAAGAGAATAATACATTTCGTTTGTTGGACATGTGCACCTATCTTAACTATACCGAAATAAGTTTTAAAAAAATATTTCTGTTGGGATACCTTTGTTTGTTAAAAACCAGCTAATTTGTGACCAAAATCTTTTAATCACAGTAGATTCTCAAAACAGATGATTGAATGTTTCTATTTGCATGTTACTGAAATCACAGACACTGGATTCTACTATATTATATCTGGCCATATGTTTATTGGTTCCTATAAATCTCATTAAATATTTGTACTGGAAACTCCCAAGTCTTGTATCTATTGTGCTTTGTAGAGTATTTAAATATATTTATTTGCAGTTAAGAGTTTCGTCTGGAAAAACATTGGCCCATTTTTGTTCTGATTGCATGGGTTCGGTCTTCATTTTTTCAAGTTGAATGTTATATAATGTTTTATTTGTAGATGTATTACTTTTTATTTTATCTAGCAAAATTTGTTTATTTTGTGCTTTATTAATATTTTCTGTTTTCATTTGTTCAACCCATCGTGTCGGTATGCATCTTATTAAAGTGTAGTATTTTAAGAAATCTGTATTTGTAATAGAATAGAGATCAGCAAAATCTTGGAATCTATAAAACTGTTTTATCCTGAAATCGTAAAGATGTTCAATATTCCTTATGCCTTTTTCATGCCAATTCTTATAATACAATGTTTGCGATACGTGTTTAATATTTGCGTTGTTCCATATTATCTCGTTTGATACAATATTATTTTGTTCTGAGAAGTTTCTTTTAGACCATGCCTTAAGTATATTGTTTATCAACTTTTGTGGGTGAATATGTTTTACATCATCGTCCTTAATATTGCATTCAAAGATAAAGGTTCCACCATACCTCTTTAATTGTTCTATATGTATATATTTCCATATACCGGTATTTTTCTCATCACATAGTCGTTTAACCCAACTTGCTTTTAAGGAGGTTATAAAACAGTCTATTCCACCATTTTCAAAACTTTTTGTTATTGTCTCTCGTTTTATTGTATCTGGTTTAGAATCCCATAAAAAGTTATATAACTTTTCCTTGACATGTTTTATAGTATCCTCTGAAGGTGTATGAATAACTGTTAATGGATATATTCATTTTGGAATATCGAATGTTTTCAGTACGTTTACTTTTCCTATCAAATGATCGATGTTAGATATCTGTGTTTCCATTTGTTTAAACAATTTTCAAATTCTTTTATCTTCGATTCAATATTGTACTGGTGGATCAAATTTGCACTATTTGAAAACGTAATTCCTAGCGTTTGAGCTTTATCTGAAGTCCGTGCAAATGTTTTATTGGGCAGGCAATGCATAGACGATTGTCTTAAAGATCCTATTCTAAGAATTGTCGACATTTTTATATTTAACAGCGGTCCTGAAATTTTTGAAAATTGATCTATAGTCTTTACAAGCTTTGTAAATGATAGCTCTGAACCGTCAGAAAGAAAAGTTGCGTCATCTGCGAACATAGTGTTTTTAATAGTTTGATTGTATATGTTCACTCCGTTTATGTCCGCATTATTTTGAATGCATTTTGATAATATTTCTATTGCTATTATGAAAAGATATGGGGATAGGGGACAGCCTTGACGTACTCCGCGGCCTATGCCGAAAAATTTCTAAGAGATGACCATTGTTGCATACGCAGCTTTTTGCATCCGTATAAAATAAGTTAATCCATTAAATAAAATCATCTCCAAAATTAAAATATGTTAATGTTTGTTGTATATACCCATGATAAACACTATCAAATGTTTTTTTAAAGTCGGAAAAAAATAGCAACCCTCGTTCATTTGTTTCATTCAAATATTCTATGGATTCAAATAAAAGTCTAATATTTTCTCCGATATATCTTCCTTTTTATAAAACCAGTTTGCGAAGCATCAGTTATAGATGAAATAACTTTTTGCAATCTATTGGCAATATATTTTGTAGCCATTTTATAATCTACATTTAGTAATGATATAGGTCTCCAGTTGGATAATAAAGATACATGTAGTTATTTCTCTTTTTTATGTAACAGTGTAATTATACCTTGTTTCTGAAGATCTGTAAGATTACCAGATTCAAAAGAATAATTTAAAGACTTTAGAAGATACGATTTTAAATCGTTCCAAAATATTTTATAGAATTCAACTGTTATGCCATCTGACCCAGGCCTTTTATTTTTCATCTCTTTTAAATCAATACTACATTCATATTCTGTTAGATGACCTTCACACTGTTGCTTTTCAGCATGTGTTATCTTGTTGTTGTCGTTCAGTGGAAAAGAAATTAGTGTAGTCTCCGATGTTTCTTTTTTAGTGTATAATTTTTTATAATAATTAATTTCCTCTGCCAATATTTCTGATGGCTCTGTGATATCCTTCCCATTTACACTCAATCTTAAAATTGTTTTAGATTCGGAGTTCTATTTTTCTAGATTTTTATATAATTTTTCATTTTGTTCAGCACCTTCAACCCATTCTGCTTTCGATCGTAACATAATGCCATGCACATTGTTTTTGTATATGTTTTCCAGTTCTATCTTGATATTTTGAATACGGAATATTATGTCGTTATTTATCGGGTCATTTATTAATTTGAATTCTAAGTTTTCTATTTCTTTTAAAAGATCTATTTCTCTTGCTTTTACATTTCATTTTTTACGTGTTGCATACTTTATTGTTTCATTTCGTATTGTTCCTTTTATTATTTCCCATAATGTATTGGGGTTTGCATCTGGATTCAAATTTGCGATTTCGGTTATAGAGTTGCGTATTACATGTTGATATTCTACATCAAGAATCAAGCTGTTATTTAATTTAAAATACACAGGACCCCTCTTAACGTCTGAGATTTGTTGTTTAAAACTAACTATAGAATTGTCCGATTTGTACCCGTAGGAGATTTTACAATTTGACCCTCTGTTTAATAAGTTTTCTGAAACGAGAAAATAGTCTAGTCGGCAAAATATTATTGGTCTAGCGTTTGAATGCCATGCATATTTTCTCTAATTCTGATTTTGTCCATATGTCCCATAACTTATAATTATCCATAATTGTTTTAAGCTTCAATCGGTTTTGTCTATTCGTGCCTGGGTTACCATTTTTCTTGTCCATTTCTGGTTCTAGAACTGTATTAAAATCCCCACCTACAATTAAATTTTCCCCTTCATGTTCTTTTATGTAATCTTCCATTTGTTTTATATATGGCAGCGTTGTCATTGTTAGGTCCATACACGTTAATTATTGTATAGTCATTTTCTGATATGCTTATTTTTAGAACCTGTATCCTACCTGGTATAATTTCTGAATAACTATTTATTTTATGCGTAAAATTTTGATTTATTAATATTCCTACACCCTCTTTATTGCTAAAAAGACCACTAAAATACGTAATGTTTCCCCAATCTTTTTCCCATTCTAATTTATTGGCATTCGTGAAATGTGTTTCTTGTAATAAACATATTGAGTTGTTATTGTCCTTAAGCCATTGAAAAAACTTCATTCTTTTACTTTTTGCCCCTATCCCTTTTACATTAAGTGTTCCTATTTGCATGTCCATACTGTATTACGGAGTTGGAAATCTACAGTGGGGAGCATTCTATGATGCGGGCTGGCAAAAAACATTTTATATCTAAGACAGGCTGGGTGAAAAATGGAACATGTTGTGATGGTTTTTCTCATCAGTATAGATTAATAGAGGGACATATGGGTACTTTGTGAAACATATGTGTTTGCACAGTAGAGTTATAAAACATAAACAAACATAAACATCAGTGGCCTTGACAACATTCTTGTATGACAGGGATTTTTGTTTTTGGCATACATATATATCGCCCACATGTACTGTTTATTACATGAATACTTTATATTTGTCTGCGATCAGTTTAAACCCAGGCCACCCCGCATAGTAACGCAGTGTAATCTTAGAATACACTGATCGAGATGTTGTCGATTTTATTAATCTGACCAAGGAATTGATTGTAGAAATACACATGATGTCGGTAATATACAATGTATGCAAATGTGTCACCAAGTTTTATGTTCAGTTAGTGTGCTATCTTTGTGAATATGAAGAAGAATCATCAGTACACGGGTATGTGAGAAGAATGAAGAATGACTTTGCACTGATTTCATGACTAAGCAAACAATAATAATTGGAAATGAAGCACACACTATTATATTGAATATCAGCAGATGCCGATGAGACGGTTTGTTTCGTAACGGTTCATCAGGATCTACAGCGTACAGTATAACATGTATAACGGTGTCCTTTGCACATATCGAACTGTTCTTCAACCTTCACACATTCCCATGTTACTGATAAAAAAGACGATAAAAAGCGTATGCGCATAATTATAGCACTTTAGTTGCGTGTGAAGAAATTAGAAGAGTCCAGCAAAGCACGGATGAAGTGTAAACATATCGTCAAAATCATGGTGTGTGACCAATTATAGCAAGTTATTTTAAGAAAGAACAACAAAATACTAATAACATGCTAAACAGACTTTTCGATAATGCGGCCATGACTGTAGAAAAGTAGCGCATGGGTTATTCATCAATCTAGATCTTAATCTGCTTGCTAATGTTCTGTAGGATCGGTAGCTGTAAAGTGACTTAACGGATAATAGTCTAGCATTTGATTGTGCAGCCATTCTTAGCTCAGCGTGACACTAATCGTTCTAAGCTGTCACTTACCTAACTCGTTCTCTCGAGGTAAATCGATCTTGATAACTTCTCAGCTGTGCAAATGGACATTATTCTTTTGTTAATGAACGCACTGTACAATTTGCTTATACACGATAGTAAACTTATGCCCCTGTAGTTCATTGTTGTCCCTTTATCCGAATTAGGGTCCTTTAATATTGGGCATATGATAGACTTTCTCCATTGTGTGGGAATAATACTTGTATCCAGAATGAGTTGAACCAGTTTGTATAGGACACCTATTACTGCGGGATATTTCAGAACGGCGTACGGTACTTCGTATTAGCCACAGGCTCAACACGATTTTGCACTCATTACTAAGGTGGCGATTTCGTCCAGCGTTATGCTTGCGTTGATTTGGGGATTTGGTGTATACAGCGGTTTGGACAGATTACCTTCAAGTATGGTCAGGCATCGTCACTTGCGAAGATAGTGCCAAAACACTACTATCATGGGATAAGAAAAGCACAAATTCTACACACCAGATTGCGCACGAATTGTAGTTCCCTTAATTACGATCTCAACCAGAAAAATAGTTCAGATTTTCCAATATGCCGTGGTGGTAGTATAGAAAATGTACAACATTACCTCCTTAACTGTCCATACTATCATACTGTCTATTTAAGAGCAGATTTATTTTATACACAAATACCCGATGTAAATCTTCAATTATTGATACATGGTACCTTAGACATCTTACTTCTTGGAAATAATGGCCGTTAAAGTCTTTCAAGCTGAACATATATCCTCCGAAGTAAAAGATTTTTGTGAATCAAGTATATAGTTTATGTATTGCTATGTTTGATGTGTTTTTCATAAAGCATTGTATATATGGCTATTTCACAATCACATGAGCAGACGACGTGGATTGTAGAGAGGAACTCTATAAGATAGCAATCTTTCGTTCTAATCCTCTTTACACTGCTTGTATACCGAAAAATGATGTAAATTAATATTTAATAAAATATGTTTATACCAAGTATGGTTTTGTGTGTTAGTGTACGTTCATAGAACTCTTCATAGAAGTCATTATCGGTGTTTGTGTTAAATGTATATACATTTTCAAAATATCTTCTCCATCGTTCGAAGACTTGATGACAGTGTTCCTATGTCAAGCGCTATTGTTCTTCTCTAGGAACATTCAGCTACCCGGAGTGATTTATCAAGCATATTTCTAGCATGTATATATTTCGCACGCAATGTAGTTTTCACATGTCTATTGTTCTTACACTTCAAAAATGCCCGTTCTTTTTCATTCATGGTTTTCCACAATGTTGTTAACTCGTCATTCCAGTAAGGTTTTCTAACTTTCAGTAATTTTAGCTCACCTGAGCGAAGCTCATGTGAGCTATTGTTACCGCAATGTGTCTGTCCGTCCGTCCGTCAGTCCGTCCGTTATCCGTCGTCCGTGAACATTTTCAAACATCTTCTCCACGGTAACCGTTGATAGTCACCAAATAGTCACCAAACTTCATGGTCATGGTCTTTAGGTAGAAGGATTACAAAATTGTTAAAATGACGTCATTACGTAATCCAAAGCTGATAAAATGGTGACCCCGTGGTAAAAAATAGGCGTGGCCCGTGGTGTCAAATTGGGGTCAAATTTTATTTTTACCGAATATGGTCATGTCATATATCAAATCGAAGGTATCAACGAGGCGATCACTCTGGTGCAATTTCTGTCCAAATCGGATGGTCATATAATCCAAGATGGCCGCCGAAAGGTCAAAAGGTCGTTCTTTTATTAGATATTTCAAAATTATTCTTCACATGAACCGCTTTGCCCATGGTAGCCAAACTTAAAAGTTATGGTCCATGTGTGAAGCATTTTCAGATTTGTTAAAATGGAGGTCATCGTTAATCCAAGATGGCCGCCGTCTAAAAATAGCATAAATTCTTAAAAAATCTTCTTCTCATGAACCGCTGGCCGGATTTCGACGAAACTTGGTAGGAATGATAGATGTACAATGCTCTTTCAAAGTTGTTAAAATGGTGACCCCGGGGTCAAAAATGGGCGTGACGCGTGGGGTCACATTGGGGTAAAATTTTATTTTTGACCGAGTATGGTCACGTCCATATAAAATCGAAAGTATCAAAGAGGCGATCGCTCTGGTACATTTTTTGTCGAATTGTATGTTCATGTCATCCAAGATGGCCGCCGAAAGGTCAAACGGTCGTTCTTTTAATAAAGATTTCAAACGTCTTGTTCTCATGAACCGCTTGGCCGATATTGGCCAAACTTCACGTTAATGGTTATTGGGTAACGCCTTTTCATTTCTGTTTAAATGGTGGTCATCGCGAAATCAAAGATGGCCGCCGTTGAAAAGTAGGTCAAATACTTAAAAAATCTTCTTCTCGCGAATTGCCAGGCTGATTTTACGAAACTTAGTATGAATGATCGATAGTTAACACTGGTTCAGATTCCTTCAAATGGTGGACCCCGGGTAAAAAAATGGGCCGGGCATGGGTCAAATGTCACATGGTCATGACATAATCGATGGTATCGACGAAACGGTCACTCTGGAGCTTTTCTTTTTTCGAAATCAGGTAATTACGAAAGGTCAAAAGGTTGTTCTTTCAATATAGATTACAAACATCTTCTTCTCGTGAGCCACTTGGCCAATATTTGCCAAACTTCACAGTAATGGTCAGTGGGTCAAGCCCTTCCATTTTTGTTAAAATGATGGTCATCCCGAAATCCAAGATGGCCGCCGTTGAAAAGTAGGTCAAATTCTCAAAACAATCTTCTTCTCACGAACCGCCAGGCCGATTCCGACGAAGATTGATATGAATGATCGATAGTTAAAGATGTTTTAGATTCCTTCAAATGGTGGCCCTTGGGTCAAAAATGGGTGGGGCAGGAGGGGTCAAGTAGTGGTCAAATTTCACATTTGACCGAATATGGTCATGTCATATATCAATTCGATGGTATGGACGAAACGACCACCTAGGAGCATTTTTTTGTCGAAATCAGATGATTAAATCATCCAAGATGGCCGCCAAAAGGTCAAAGAGATTTTAAACGTCTTCTTCATACAAACCGCTTGGCCATTGGTAGCAAACTTCGCAGTTATGGTCCATTGGTAAAGCATTTTCAGTTTTGTTAAAATGGCGGTCATCGTTAATCCAAATGCTAAAAATAGCACACAATTTTAAAAAATCTTCTTCTCACGAACCACCTGACCGATTCCTACGAAACTTGGCAGAAATGATCGATGTACAATGCTTTTTCAAATGTGTTAAAATGGTGACCCCTGTGTCAAAATTGGGTTAAAAAGGGGTCACATTTCATTTTTGACGGAATATGGTCTTATAATAACGGGTGTTTCATTGATGACATTGAGAACAATGTAGATCCTTATCAGACTGTGCGGAGGCAGAGTCTGATTTGGATGTACATTGGTCGTAAAACCCATAAGCCCCGTTTCTCCAGTCGCAGCCATTGACATTATCATCAACTGCCGCTACTGTGCCATGCCTTCCATTCCAGAATGACATCTCGATGCCATAGTACCACAGTTTCATGTCACATGTAATGAGTAATGGCATTTATCCCGTCAACACAGTACGTATGTGCCGTGAAACACGGGGCCGTGAAACATTTTTGATATCCTGTCAATACGACCTAATCACTGCGTAGGAATATGTGCGATGGGTCGGGTTATTTTTTGCATTTTAAAGCCATTTGTAGGTATTGACGGAATAAATAGAATAGTAGGTAATGCCGTGAATGGGAAAAAATATCTGGCGCGGCACGGAAACGGGATGTGCTCGGCAGAGCCTCGCCCATCCCATTTCCTAAGCCTTGCCAGGTATTCTTTCCCATTCACGGCACTAACCTACTATTCTCTATAACCAGCAGCAAATATAAGTTATATTCTTATTTACATCATTTCCAAGCTTTTTCGCCAGGTTTTGAAATCAATTTCCACTTTTTCATCCTACTCCGTTTTGCCCCATGTTAAATTGCCATAGGAAAATCATTTTTTCGCAATAAAATCAATATTTGACGGAATTTCATCAAATAAAAAATATTAGGGAGGGTGACATGTTTATTATTGATGAAAAGGTACTTCCATTTAACTTTTTTAAGATTTAATATATGTAGCAGCGAAATGGTTAAAGTGCCAAGCGTATTATTCAAAGTTGCCAACTGTCGACGTTATGTCAAAATGACATAGCTTTTGACGTATTATTTCATGACGTCGTTCAAATCGTAACGACGCTAATTGAAGCGCAAATTATATACAATCTGCAGTAATTGGCATTTAGTCAACAGAAGACATATGAATCGTGTACCGAGCACCGAAGTAGCAACTTTACACCGAGAAATAATGAATTCGAGTCTATTTGGGGAAAGGTTTCTCAATGGCCGATATTTTTCATACCAACTTGTGAATATGAGTAGTACTTAATTAATCCATTAATTAAACGTATCGTCAATATATTAATGCAATATTATACACGTACCCGTTCGCATCTAAGAAAGAGGAGATGAAGGAGTTTTCTTCGTCAGCGAGAGTCAATAAAACACAAATATCATACATTCATTCATATTGGAAATAAAAAAAAATACAATTACCGTAGACGGTGTCTAGTATTGGCGTAATGGGTCTTTTACTGGAATGTTGATGGTGGAGTAAATCCCATGCTGAGACATAATAATATGACACCTTAGCAATGTCGCAACTACATGTAATATGTTATAATTGTTTTCTGTATACTCCCATGCATACTTCCGGTCACGTGATAGTAATGTGCGCCTAATTTGAGCTCTCGTGAAAAAAAGTGTTGTTTTCTCAATTTAAAACCATATTCCGTTCCGAAATTGGTTATCCGATGTGTAATGGGAAATAAGCGTAAAAAAGCGTTCTAAAGGAAGTAGTGGAAGTGAATCAGACGCTCAGGCAGGTAAACACAAACTCACAAAAAACTCACGCAGTTTTAATCCTGCTAAACCAGATAAGTAATACAATTGAAGGAAAACAAGTGAGGGCCGCAGCTATTCCACCATACATGCAGCTTCACGTCGCGTTGAGGTTCTATGCCACGGGCGCTTTTCTGCGGGCGGATGGCGACTTATTCGGCATTCACGAATGCAGTGTAAGCAGAATCATTAAACGTGTGTCTATGGCAATTGCTTCGTTGAAAGAACAATATATCATATTCCCCACAGGTAATCACGCGCGAGCAATCAACCAAGGCGTTATGCAAATTGGTGGAATCCCAGGAATTGTTGGTGCCATTGATTGTACACATGTCCCAATACAGTCTCCAGGAGGGGACGCAGCCGAGTTATTCCGCAATAGGAAAGGGTACATTTCCATAAACGTTCAGGCGATTTGTGACGACAAATGCCAATTTACAAACATCGTGTGCCGATGGCCCGGCAGAAAACATGACAGCAGAATATTCGACAGTAGCGAAATATGTGCGAAGTTCGAAAATAATGAGGTATATGGTGTTCTGCTGGGCGACATTGGCTGTCCCCTGAGGATACAACAAGTGTAAATAAGCACCTGTTCTTCGTGGTAAATGGCATCGTAGTCAAATGGGTTACGGAGACAGTGAACCTGCTCCGGAACCATGCCCACCACCTTCTCCGATATATGATCCAGCCCTGTCGCCTTCGCACTGCCGCCACCCGTAGCCCTCGCGTCTCGCTTCATTTCAGTAAAGTTGGCCTTTGTGCGGGCTTTCATGTTCTTCCATGCGTCTTTCAATTGTTTTTTGAACTGGCATTAAACAGTCGGACAACATCGTTCCATGTGTTTTCCTTAACCGAAATCATTTTTCCATTATTGTGTTTGTCCTCTACAATGTCTCTTCGTCCGTCTGTTCTTAAAATATCTGCTAAAACTTCTTTTTCTAGTTCAGTAAAATTTGGTGCCTTTTTTAGAAGACATTACTCTACGTGAAAACTATCAATTGCGGTATATTTATCTATAATTCCAGCACAAAAATATTTACACAATTCCCTAACATCTGATTGGTTCGTAGCAAGTCTCTGTCCAAAATTAATATCCCAGTAAACTCCCACGCCGAACTACTTTCCATAACCGTGAGGCACAGTTAAAATAATTCTTAAGAAAACGGAAAATAAACACATTTTCTTGATGAATTTATTTCAAATGCTGGAATTATAAGGAATGAATGGCCTTTTTGTTGAATTTATCGGGGATATAAACTTGGAAAAGTCGCGGGAATACTGGACGAGGCCTTCCGTCCTTCGTCCAGTATTCCCGCGACTTTTCCAAGTTTACACCCCGATAAATTCCACAAAAAGGCCATTCATTCCTATAATAACCAAACGGATAAAAATAAACAATTGGCGATAAAAAATTGCAATTTTCGAAAGAAAAAAAAATTTTATCGCCAATTGTTTATTTTTATCGCCAATTGCGAAAGTGGCTTTTCCAAGTTTATACCCCGATAAATTCCACAAAAAGGCCATTCATTCCTATAATAAATGCAAATGACAAGAACGTTGCAATAGGCAGAGACGTTCAATTTAAACCATTCTTTCGTAAACACTAGCTCACTGACGGGTGTGCAAGTGCAGCCATTCTTAGCTCACCGTGACACTAATCGTTCTAAGCTGTCACTTACATGTACCTAACTCGTTCTCTCGAGGTAAATCGATCTTGATAACTTCTCAGCTGTGCAAGTGGACATTAGCCAGGGAAGGCAACCGTATCTGGGAGATGATGACTATAATTCAGTCCATCAAATACAGGGTCGACACGCTTGAACAGCACGCAAATTTGTCCTCGGAGCCAGGCGCGCATACCAACAATGAACAGCAACCAACCGGCGCACGCGCAGATCCACGTCGTCAAGGGAACCAGCTCAACGATCCTGAACTCACCATAACTGCCAGTGGCATTACTTTCACGGAGGGTGAAGATCTCTTACAGAAGGCGGAATCTCTAATCGCAGCCTTGGGCGATGACGTGTCCCAAAATTTCCTAATTACTGGCGTACCAAGACTACCTACACGATTTGAAAACCGCCATGCCCTTGTGAAAATAAGCTTTCAAAATGTAGACGAAAAATTCCTTGTGCTCAGAAACAAAATGACACTGAGAAATATCGATGAGTTTTAGCAAGTGTTTCTGAAAAGCAGCAAATCACACGTTGAACGTCTCACTGAATTGAACGCTCGTGATATTCTGCGTCAACTGCCACAAGGACGACAACTACGTGTCGATGCGAACGGCCTAATTAAACAGCGTAGTTATGAGCAGAATTATATGGAATAGGAAACACCCTGCCCTGCTGGATCCATGACACTCGCACATCTTAACGTATGTGGCTGGACTACGGAGAATAGTAATCTACGTTCGAGTATTATACGCGCTATTGACGCTGATATATTCTCAATTTGTGAAACACATCTACAAGACCAGAATGTAATAACGGTATTTGACTACACGTGGTTTGGATTTAATCGCACTGATATTCATAGAAATGCGCCTAAACCCTCGGGTGGTGTCGGTCTGCTTGTAAAAAACTATATATGCGGTGAATACAACATATGCATTGTAGACAGATCCTACGAAGGCATACTCAGTCTCAAATTTACACATAAGGTTACAGATGACACGTTTACAAGGTGTATTATCACGTGGTACTGACAACAACAACAAGTACTGAAACTTCCAGATCCAGCTGATTCAAAGTACGTATTCTTTTACATTGTCATTACGTAACGGATTTTGATGAAATATGGCGCATCAAACGCGTCTTGTTAAGCTGCATTTGGTGGTCTCTGTATTTTCGCCCAAACTTCTGTCGTTTCTGCGAAGAATCGATTTCCGTGTCTCGACACGGAAATCGATTCTTCGCAAAAACGACATAAGTCTGTGCCAAACTCCCTGGACCACCAAATGCAGCTCCTGAAGACGCGTTTGCTGCGCCATATTTCATCAAAATCCGTTGCATATTAAGGAAAATACCAAATAATACTTACTTTGGAGTGGGCGAAGTTGTTGTTGTAACCACGTGATCATGCACCTTGGTTTATAGTAATAACAAGTCATGCTATTTACCCCCAGATCATTCAATAAGAGGTCGCAAAGCTCAAAGACTTTTCGCTCATATTCTAGCACAAATGTACATGAATAGCGACTGGACATGAGTTAAAGTTGACATGACACAAATCATGAGAGAAGTGCATGCTGTAAGCACGAATAAATTTAATGTAAGAAAACAGAAATTATAAGAAGTTTACATATGTAAAATGTTGTGACTTTGACCTTGAGATTATCGGGGAACGAATGATCGTGGATTTATCACAGTAGGATACAGCCACAACAGAGAAATGCATGTGTGAATATGAAGTCCCTCTGTCAATGGAACGAGAAGTTAGATGAAATTTGCTCGAACGATATGTTTTGTGAATACGAATGATCGTGGATTTATCACAGTAGGATACAGCCACAACAGAGAAATGCATGTGTGAATATGAAGTCCCTCTGTCAATGGAACGAGAAGTTAGATGAAATTTGCTCGAACGATATGTTTTGTGAATGCAGTAAGCTTGTGACTTGGGGCTATTGTGGATGTGCTATATCATGATAGTACGGTTCCCCGCAGGGAACATGGATTTTTTTTTAATTAATTAATTCCCAATAAATAACAATTCGTTCCCTCAATTTAACAATTCGTTACCTCGAATTTAACAATTCGTTCCCACGATATAACAATTCGTTCCTTCGAATTAACAATTCGTTCCCTCAATTTAATAATTCGTTCCCACGTTCGTGGGAACGAATTGTTATATTGTGGGAACGAATTATTAATCTGCGGGGCTCCGTATGATAGACGATCATTAGAGGAGTGCATGTATTGTGTGAAATAAATAGATGTTCCTGGAAAGGAAATTTGATTAAGATTAAGATTTGTGCATGCATTATTACGGTGACCTTGACATTGGGACTATTGTGACCTTGAGGTTCATGGTTAATGGATTTGTTATTGTATGATATATGACCATCAGAGGAATGCATAGGGAAAATATCAAGACGTTCGAATTCCGTGAACGGAAACAGCCGTTATAAGAAATTAACCCCCAACATTAAGTTTTGTGAATGTATTAAATGTGGCTATGGCTGGATAAATGCGGCTTAAGGGATTAGTGACCAGTGTAGCTCCTAATCAAATAGCACACTTCTGTAGACTAATAACGATCTATAGTGCGTGTTATGTAGAATCATGACGTGTGCATCGCTGGTGTCATGCCGAACAGTGCAGATTCTGATCAGACTGTGCTGATGCACATGCTGATCTGGATCTACACTGGTCGCAAAGCCCATATGCCCCATTTCTCTCTCCAGTCACAGCCATACATATGTGACCTTGACCCTGGAGCTACTAGTTGGGACCCGACGGTTCATGGATTTGTTACAATATGACAGAGAACCATCAGAGGAATGCATGTGTAAACTAACATGAATACGTTCTGTCAAAGGACACAGAAGTTACGAGAAACTTACCGGAACGTTATATGTTGTATGAGTGCTCTAATTCTGTGACCTTCACCTTGAGACTACTGGGGCCTGGAGTTTCGTGGATGTTTTACAGCATGGTACACCAATATCAAGTTTATGGACACTGACGCGCACTATGGTGTACGAACGGGGTCAAAACTAAAATTACAGTTGCACCTATAACATTTTACAGGTGCACCTGTAAAATTTGCAGATGGACCAATAAATTTAGAATAAATGTATAGGTGGATCCGTAAAATATACAGGTGCGCCTGTAAAATATGCAGGTGCGCTTGTGAAATATGCAGGTGGACTAATAAATTTAGAATAAATATATAGGTGGATCCGTAAAATATACAGGTGCGCCTGTAAAATATGCAGGTGCGCCTGTGAAATATGCAGGTGGACCAATAAATTTAGAATAAATGTATAGGTGGATCCGTAAAATATATAGGTCCGCCTGTAAAATATGCAGGTTGACCTATACATTTAGAATACATTTTATAGGTGCACCTGTAAATAATAACCTTGTAAATTTACACCTGTAATGTGCACCTGTAATTTTATTTTTGACTCAGTTTGTATAGGAATGAATGGCCTTTTTGTGGAATTTATCGGGGTATAAACTTGGAAAAGTCGCGGGAATACTGGACGAAGGCCGGAAGGCCTCGTCCAGTATTCCCGCGACTTTTCCAAGTTTATATCCCCGATAAATTCCACAAAAAGGCAAGTCATTCCTTATAATTCCAGCATTTGAAATAAATTCATCAAGAAAAATGTGTTTATTTTCCGTTTTCTTAAGAATTATTTTAACTGCGCCTCACGGTTACGGAAAGTAGTTCGGCGTGGGAGGTTACTGGGATATAAATTTTGGACAGAGACTTGCTACGGGCCAATCAAATGTTAGGGAATTGTGTAAATATTTTTGTGCTGGAATTATTACACCATAGCCCGCGCCAGTGTCCATAAACTTGACGTGTGTGTATCCATCATGCTGTATCCACGAAACCCAGTAGCACCAAGGTCAATGTCACATAATTAGTGCACTCACAAAACATATAACGTTCCGGTAAGTTTCCTGTAACTTCTGTGTCCTTTCACAGAACGTATTCATGTTAGTTTACACATGCATTCCTCTGATGGTCCTCTGTCATATTGTAACAAATCCACGAACCGTCGGGTCCCAACTAGTAGCTCCAGGGTCAATGTCACATATGTGTATCTGTGACTGGAGAAATGGGGCATATGGGCTTTGCGACCAATGTAGATCCAGATCAGCCTGTGCATCCGCACAGTCTGATCAGAAGCTGCACTGTTCGGCATGACACGTCAGCGATGCACACGTAATATAGATCGTTATTAGGCTACAGAAGTGTGCTATTTGATCAGGAGCTACAGTGGTCACTAATCCCTTAAGTCCCATTTCTCCAGTCAGAGCGACATTTCCATAAACTTGACGTGGGTGTATCCATCATGCTGTAACACACGACGACGGAAAAATCGCCGACTATTATCGCGCCTGCGTATACAGCAAATCGATCATGTACACCACGATGTAATACGCTTTTGCATCCATTTCTTATTGGGAATGCTCTTCAGAGATGCGTAGTCATTCAGACAGCTGGAAATGTCATAGCACCATCAATTTTACCGCCAAGTATAGACATAATGACAGTGTTTACGCCTTAGAATACTGGGAATGAAAATTGCCGTCGGCTATTTTTTCTTTGTTTCCTTCTGTCTCGATAAAAACATGGTTATACAGCAATTTAGAATCATTTCCAATGGAACTGATTCTAAATTGCTGTCAACGTATGTTCTGATGAGAAAAAATTAAAAATTAAATATTACGTCAGCTTGTAAGAAAAGCACTACGGTATATTATACGAAGCATTGTAACGCCGTATGTACAGTAGCGAGTGCCCATATAACTGAACTGTGAGGGTTATGCGTACACATATAGCAGACACTAAGATATAGTTGTTGGCGGCGAAAAGGCACGGTCGTACGCCAAAGGCATGGTCGTAAATGGGCCATAGCATCCACCTCATCCAAAATATGTCAGATCGTTTAAAATTCGCTTACGACTTATTTATATAATTATTTTATATGATAAAATTGTATGAGCCACCACACGTGAAAATGTACTGTCAGTCCTCTGTGACAAGTATAGTCCCGGACCAGCATGCACGCAACCATGCAGGCTTATGATGTTACGTCTGTTATGCTGGTCTGTACCTATACTGGCCGTAGACGACTGAATGTACATTTTGTGTGTCACGGCTCAATTATATAATTACTCTTGTTATTTCAAAAGACTATGAAGGAGCAGACCGTGGCCGAGGTGTAACACCCACGGGCTCCCACACTGGCGACCCAATTCAATTCTGGGTCCAGTCAGTATTTCTGAGATACTTTGTATTTCATGCTCTACTAGTCCTTTCGGATGGGGACTTTAAATGGCGGCCTCGTGTGACAGAGTTGAAGGAGAGTCTGGGCGCGTAAAAGAACCAGAGGGGCTATTCTAATAACAGCTAGGCCCCATGGGACGGTTTCCTCTGTATCCACCTCTTTCCTATCTCCCCTTCTTGGGAGACGAAATGCAAGGTCATCGAGCCAGTGCCGCCGTTAAATCCAAGCATTTACATTTCAAAAGACTATTTTATCCTCAGCCGAAAAGATTAGTGTCCGCCATTCCGTCAGTTCCTCCGTGTGTCACAGTATATATACTAATATATTTAACAAAGTGAGCTGAGCTATATTCGGGATGGCACATGTCTATGGTGTATGAACGAGGTCAAAACTAAACTTACAGGTGCAGCTATAAAAATATACAGGTGCAGCTGTAAAAAATACAGCTGCACCTGTAAAATACAGCTGCACCTGTAAAAAATACAGTTGCACCAGTTTATTTTTACCCCGTTCAGCTGTATGTTTTTACAGGTGCAGCTATACATTTGCTATACATTTACAGGTGCAGCTATACATTTGCAGGTGCAGCTGTAAAAATGCAGTTGCACCTGCACCTGAATGTAATTCTTGCAACAGTTTATGCACTATAGCCGACTAAAATAAAATAGGATAGACAGTTATGGAATTTCAAGTATGCACACTCATGCACCATGTACATAGTATATCCCGCATTAATAATATGTTGGTGACAAAAACCGGCGAGTGACAAAAACCGGCGCATACGTCAACCGTTTTTGTCACCGCCGGTTTTTGTCGCCGTATAGCGTAAACTGTCTATCTTATTTTATTTTAGTCGGGCTATAGTGCATATTAAACTGTTGCAAGAATTGCTAATTTATTTTTGCCAGTCAGCCCCCGCCGACTTTTGTCGGCGGGGGCTGACTGGCAAAAATAACTTGAGTATCAAACTCGGAACGTCGGATCGAACTCAACAATACTTTATTTCACGTATGCACACTCATGCACAATGTACATCTTATATCCCGCATTAATAATATTTTGGTGACAAAAACCGGCGAGTGACAAAAACCGGCGCGTACGTCAACCGTTTTTGTCACCGTCCGTTTTTGTCACAATAATGTCTCCCTGTATTATAACCTCGGGTGTGGGAATTTCAGATTTAAGGACTGACTTTGTAGAATATGTCCTTTTGTTTCAAATGTAGTATAGCCATACATGTGACTGAATATCTATATAAAGTATATCCGACCCTGTTCTTCTTAGTATATATTATACAGAGCATTGGGTTGCCATCTCTGCTATTTTAGTTTGTGCATGCTATCGGACACGTTCACCACTTGGAGCGTTTGACACATTACAGCAAATCATATGGCAGAAAACCTCATACTATTTGGTGCAATACGTCCCAGATATATCGGACGACACTTTTTCAATGTGTAAACTGATACACTGTCTATTATTAGAAGTACATCTGCCACAGGTAAAAGCCGTATTTACTCGCACAGCAGGCAAGTAGACAATAGGGACAATACACTCAAATAAATGCTTACTAGTCACTGGATTCAATACAGTATGTATGGTAATACATGTATATATTGTCTTTACTGAATTTGCAAACATTTTAACAAAGGGTAAAAACAAACGTCAGATATCAGATTGTGTATATAAATGTTACGAAACAAATCATAGCACGCTGTAGTCTGATGTCTTGCCATCATGTTGCACCAAATTTTATTCATGTTTTTGTCATATTATTCGTGGTATGTGTCAAACGCAATAAGGGGTAAAATTGACTGATGACTTGTACACACTAAGATGGTCGACATGGCACTCCATGCACCGTGTATGATATAGTAAGAACATAATGTTCGCATGTGTGTTATGCATATATCCCATCAAATTAACGAAGCAATTATCATGAATCATAGAATGATCCGGGGTCCCATGGGTCCTTATTTAACGCACACATTTCGACTGTATTCACACTGTGTATGCACGTGACACACAAAAGTAAAAGTAATGTTACAAAAACACAACGAGTAGACACAATTCCATGTTTTGACGGTAAGAAAACGTAAAATAGATGTCTTACAAATTAACAGCGAACTTGTCACTATGCATAACCATGCACTGGCGATTTGTTTTGTTGTTGTTGTTGTTGTTTTTCAATCAAAATCCCTGTTTATGCTCGCCAGCACGACGGGCGATACATATGGCCATTATTAATGCATGTACGTCCGCCTTAAGGACTTAGGTGGATGATAGATATACTTTGCTTCAATGATAATTGCTTCGTAAGAGTGGTGTGATATATGAACACAATATATGTGAATATTCTCTTGTTACTGTATTCTGTATAGTACATTGAGTTGCCATCTCAGCCATCTTTGTGTTTACATGTCATCGTACAATGTTTATTATACTGAACTTACCGGGGCGGGATCAACTGATCCTGAGAATAGTGCTGCAGTAGCCATTGCTTGTCGTAAAAGGCGACTAAACTGGCTTAACGATTGGGTTCATACTTTCCGGAACCCACTATACCGGATTTGGCCCTCATGTACATTTTTGGCTTTCTTGTATGTGAGAGTTGAGTCGGGCTATACCCCATATATAAAAGTAAGATTAGCGCTAATCCTATTACTTTTAGGGGATGGGATAAATGATGCTGGTGTGGCGAGGGCCTGGCACCAGATCAGGTTGTTCTAATTTCAGGACTGAATATATATTTTGATTGTAAATATTGAGTTCTGAAGTTGGGATTTACCCCCCTCGGACAGGTGGATACGGGACACGACCCCGTTGACCCGTCTGCGTGTAGACTCCCTGAGGCTTGTACCTCTATGTCAGAAAAGCAGACGTTAAACCCTATTCACTCACTCACTCACTGAACTTATTACATTATCACAGCCATTTTGGCTGTGATAATGTAATGCATTCAGTATAATAACAGTTTCACCACTTCGAACGTCTGGCACATACAACAAATAACATGATTGAAAAGCTAATAAAATTCGATGCAACAGATATGACAACAGTGTGCTGTAAATATTATGCCAGCAAAATATACAACAGGCGAGCTATCTGAGCATTTATACCATCAATCTCACAATCAATTACAATGTGAAAACTTTCACATCTGAAGCACAGTCTATTGTTACTGTACGTGTTATAAAAAGTAAAAACATGTTTTCATCATGGCCCTGTGTAACGTGAAATAGAAGATATAGGACGATACTAGGAACGCTGGATTTTTTCTATATCCACCAATATAGGTACATACATATTGGATTTCCTATCGTGTTGCGTTTAACAAGATAGGAAATCTGATACTTATGTACCGATATCGGTGAAAATTTAAACAACCCAGCGGTCCTAGTATTGTCATGTATCTTCAGTTAAACCACTTTACACAGGACCAATGATGAAAACACATGTTTATTTTTCAAACACTCCTGAAAACAAAAATAACAACATTTCAGCGGCCATGATGAAAACACGTTTTTATTTGTTATATTATTTGTTCAATAAATCCTGCCGCTTTAACGCAAACTAAATTCGAAATAATTGCGTATACATGTTAGTGGCCGTTACTGGAGAAATGTGGATCAGTGTAGCTCCAGATTAGTTGGTTCGCCATTCCACCAATGAAACACCCGCCATGCTTCTAACAAGCAATATAGATCGGTATCAAGCTACAGGAGTGTGCTATTATATCAGGAGCTACACTGGTCATAATTCCCATAAGCCCCATTTGTCCAGTTACAGCCACATATACATTTAGCAAACAAGTTTTGCCAGTGTCATTTGCATAGTTAAGCTTAGACATGCCATACGATGAACTGCACAACATGCAACTGTAGCCTATTTCATCAACATTGCAAAGTATACTTTAGTAGCAAAGTATACTTTGAGGGAGAAATTTTCATTATTTTTTTTTAAATTATTAATTTTTATTATACTGAATTTATTACATTATCACAGCCATTAAATGGCTGTGATAATGTAATAAATTCAGTATAATAATTCTGCATACTTTTAATCATGACATATATGCATTTGTTAGTTCTATATGAAATAATGCATTTCAGGAAAAATAAATTATTTCTCCCTCAAAGTATACTTTGCTAGTAAAGTATACTTTGCAATGTTGATGAAATCGGCTACTGGGCTGAGCTACAAGTTATAGCAACGCTAGTTACACCGTCGCCAACAACACCATACACAAGTAAATGTATGTAATAAATTGAACAACATCTGACAACTAGAAAATGTGGTATGTCGACGCAGTTAGGGCCCCTATAGGTGATTTTAGAAACTGTTACAAAAAGTTGCAAACAATAAACAGACAGACAGACGGACGGACATATGATAAGAGGGAGGGTACATGTAGTTGTATTACTGTGGAAGGATGTATCGATACTCAAGTAAGACATGTGGAAATATGAAGATATTAGCTGAATGCAAACAGAAATTATAGGTGATTTGAGAAACTGTTGCAAAAACATTCCAGACGGAATTCTCACGATTCCCTAAGTACATTATGTACACTATTACATGTCTACAGGTAGCTTACAGAAATGTGGCTGTAATGGGAACATGGGGCTTATGAGATTGCGGTCAGTGTAGCTCCTGACCAAATTTCACACTCATAACGATCTATGGTGCTTGTTGGAAGCTTGGCATAGCACTATGGCACAATCATTCCCGTTACCCTCCCGCTCAGATAGCACGATACATGTCAGATTAATAAAAAGTAAACAACGATATAGAGACATAGTACCCTAGTCAAGTTAAAATCATGACGGTGGTTTCATTGATCGAACAGCGAACGGTGCAGACCCTGATCAGACTGTGCGGATACACAGGCTTATTTGGATCTACACTGATCGCAAAACCCATAAGCCCCATTTCTCCAGTGACAATTATAGCGGTGAATTACACCATTCCGTTAATACAGACACACCCTCTGGATCGCGCAACAGATGCCTGCACTACGGCCTGCCTCCTGAAATTGATTTGCACAACTATTCGCCTTATTTTACGATTAGGCGTAAAAATAAAAATTATTTGTTTCCGCTAACCCGACCGACCCTATTTTGTCCCGCCGACCCTACACTTTTTTTCGTTATATCGGTAATTTGTTTTGATAAAAACAGTATATTTTCACTAACCCATAAAAAGTGTGTCGTGAATGGAAAATAAAATTCGAGAAAAAAAAATGTTTCACCTACCTACCTACCTACCTACCTACCCTATTTTTTTTTCAGGTGTTTGCGGAAACAAACAATTATTTTTGTTTGGCCTTAGTTATTTAGGTATCTTATATTTAAGGGTATGCATTTATATATTGTAAGCTTAATTCGCTTTGTTTTATACGCCCGTTTCAAACAAAAGACGGGGCGGGACGTATTATGTATTCGTCTTGTACGGGCGGGCGGGCTAGCAGCTAAACCCTGGTTGGCAGCTTAGAGTAGACTAAACAAGATACAAGTTTCAGTTTCTTTATTATTTCTATCACGATTGTTTGTCAGGATGGCATTACACTGTAGTACTAACCCAAATGTTAGTGGCTTAAAACAGCTACAACAACAACAACTAATGGCTGAACGAAGTTTGAGTGACAGTGAAAGTTCTGCATTTGAGTGTTGGTCTGCTCTCTGTGACCGAAGTGAGAATCTGTGTTGCGTCATTCCTTATATAGACACTGAATCTGACAGTCAAGTTTCCGCCATCTTGGATTTGAAAGTTACGTTTTTAGGTTTTATACTAAACATACAGCGTATATAGCTAAGATATCGTGACGGTCAGATGTCCAGATGATTCTGCATGTCAAAATACGTCAGGTAGGTGTAAACTTATGAAGATAAACATGCTTTTAATGAGTGACCGCCAAACAGAAAGGCTGCGTGAGCTGACAGTCAAATAATGGCGGTCACGAAACTTTGTGAGCACTGCGGAATTAATAATTAGAATAATGCAGATATTGTGACGTCTGAGATATGATCACCTATGCAAATACTTAGGAGGAGGGTTGAGCTACCAACATATGTAGGTATGACACCATGGTAAAGAAGATCCAGCACAAACTGGCCCAATAAAGGTGGTCACGTGACCTCCACAAAAGTGTCAATCCATGTCAACAGTCAACAAGGGCCATTCCATTTTATTATGTTGTGATTCACACGGCAGAATATGAATAGTATGGCTTATTTAGCAGTTATGTAGTTTATCATCCAAAATATGCATCACTGTGAATGTGTAATACAGTATTAGCAGTCAAAAAAAGGGCAATCAATCTGATCAAATTGTAAGGATCATTTCCTTACAGTATCCCCCCTTGGCAGCCATTTATAATTTTCGAACTCTGTATTATTGTCGACGCAATAACTTAAGTTCTACTTGACGGATCGTAACATATTCGGTATACTTTGAGGGAGTAATCATTTATTTTTCCCGAAATGCATTATTTCATATAGAACTAAAGACTGCATATATTTGATGATTAAAAGTATGCAGAATTATTATACTGAATGCATTACATTATCACAGCCAATATGGCTTTGATAATGTAATAAATTCAGTATAATTAAAATTAATAAATTTATCCTAAAATTGACAATTTCTCCCTCAAAGTATACTTTGCTAGATAAGTATACTTTGCAATGTTGGTGAAATAGGCTACAGACAGCGTAGATGTGTCAGCTGTATTAGTTAACCATTTCACCCCTAAATAACTGGAATGGATTTTCACATGTTAACTTTCCGACCAGTCCAATCGCCACAAAACGATTTTCAGAAAAGGGGGTGTTTTTTTATACAAAAAAATAATGAAACGGCTTATCACGAGCCGGCTCATCCGGATACACACTGTTTTCAAACATCGCTATAGAGGTATGTAGGGTGGAAGGTTACGCAATTAATGACAGCAAGCGCAGTAATCCGGCTTGGTCAGATACCGCGTAGGCTCTTGTAATGAGTGAGTCATGAGTGCGTGTCTGTGAACCTCTGAATGACAACGGGGAATGTCAGGAATTTAATTGTGAAGTTTCGTATTTGTATTAAACTAATAATAAACTTGACAAAATTGATCATGTTTATCTCAGGATTTTGTCACATCCGTGCAATAAATTAGACAGTGTCTTCTCGTTGAATGTGGTTAGTTAACAGCAGTAATAAATTCAGTATAATAAAAATTAATAAATGTAACCTTAAATAGACAGAAAATCTCCCTCAAAGTGTACTTAGCAAAATAAGTATACTTTGCAATGTTAATGAAATTGGCAATAGTCCGGCCGCCGGGAGCTAACCTTGTTTTGAATAATATAGTTATTGTATTGGCGATTTCGCTTGCCCAGACCATCCACATCAAGAATCCGACTGATGACACTCTGTCATGCTTGATCGTTTTGACAAATGTGCATACATCCAAATTGGCCGCCAAACAGTAGTGAATGCCATATAGTTATATATACGGGTAATCTAGTAATTTAAACGCTTAATGTGGATTTACTTAATACCTTATTGAAATACGTTGTTAGCATTACGATTCAATTGAATACACTGTGACACAGGAACAATTCAAAATGGCCGCCAAATGTAACATACTTACATGTAACTGTTCTCACATTCCATATCACAGCAGAAATGTATACTAATGGTGTATACTAATGGTGGATATATTGACATAATAAACTATTTCAATGATATTTATATGTAATTAGACAAGTTTATGAAGAACAAAATTCCAAGATGGCCGCCATATATAAATATTTTATCCTATTTAACTATAATCATAAATAGTAATAATTAAGAATAAAACTGCAGATGGACGTCATATCGTAGTAAATTGGAATGCATGTATTGAATTTAGGTATACAATGAACGCTTTCTGTAATTTAGGGATATCATTAGGTAACTGTTTGAATAGCAGAACTCAAAGTTGGCCGCCAAATATATAAAAATTAATGTTTTCTTTTATTGAGCAAAGTGCATATTAACTACTCTGGTTATTGAATAATTGAAGCATTTCGTATACAGATACCTGTAGCCTATTTCACCAACATTGCAAAGTATACTTATCTAGCGAAGTATACTTTGAGGGAGCAATCATTTATTTCCCCCAAAATGCATTATTTCATATAGAACTAACCACTGCAATTATTTGATGATTAAAAGTATGCAGAATTATTATACTGAATTTATTACATTATCACAGCCAAAATGGCTGTGATAATGTAATAAATTAATTATAATTTTATCATTAAATTGAAAATTTCTCCCTCAAAGTATACTTTGCTAGATAAGTATACTTTGCAATGTTGGTGAAATAGGCTACTGGTTTATGGGCACACTGTAATGTAACCTTTCAAATGGAATGCTAGACACACATGTCAATGGCAAAGTCTTAGATGGCTGCCAAATACATTCAGCAAACAACAAACTTCCCTCTATTATAATTGATATACCCCATCTGTTTACAGGCAACATGCCCAGTGTGCATGTATTTGAGACCATAGGGACGTTATGTATACGGTCGTGCAATGTGTTTCCCATATAATTGTTTTTATTAATTCGTTCCCACGAAATAACAATTCGTTCCCTCAATTTAACAATTTGTTCCCTTGAATTAACAATTCGTTCCCTCAATTTAACAATTATTTCCTTCGAATTAACAATTCGTTCCCACGATATAACAATTCGTTCCCTTCGTTCGTATTTCAAGAACTGAATGTGCAAGTATATTGTAATATATTTATATTTGGAGGCCAGCTTGGACTTCTGCTGTTTAGACTATTATCTACTTTCACATCAAAGTTACAAAAACAAACTTGCATTGTTTCAATCAATTCAAGATTAAAAAAATGTGTTTCTTTGATATGACATCTAGATTTTCCCCATATTGGAGTTATGTAATTTAATTTTAAAGTTACTCATTTGTATAAATTTGTCAAATACAATGTACATCCATTAAAAAAACTATGTTATTCAAAACGATGTTAAGACCCAAAATCGGTCGGACTACTACTGGCGGCGATATGGCGTCATTTTATAGCGACGAATACCAGGGTATTACGTACTGAACTCTAAGGATTCATTTCCCGACTTCATGTGCTGTTCATATAAAGTTTGACAACACGCGGTGTCATAGAATGGTCATAGGCATATTACGGTGTTCCGTTTTAGCCATCGTACTATCGTCATCGTAGTATCGTACTATCATCATCGTAGTATCGTACTATCTTGATCGTAGTATCATACTATCGCCATCGTAACACAGTACTGTCGTTATTTTAATATCGTTATCGTAGCATATTATCGCCATCGTAACACAGTACTGTCGTTATTTTAATATCGTTATCGTAGCATCGTGATATCGTACTATCTTTATCGTAGCATCGTGATATCGTACTATCGTTATGCTCCTTCTATGCCACAATAGCGACACATATTTATAACCTTCAGCTTTCTGCAACAACACCTGTCGCAGATGTGATGGATACGATTCCGGGAAACCTGTTCAATGTCCCCGTCCTCTGAGATTAAGCCGTTTATGAGTTACTTCGGAAAAAACATACATTCTGCTGTGAATAAGGAAAGATGAAGTGCAATGCGGTCCAAAATATGCCGCGAAATCGGTGAAAATGCAGTTTATTTTTTATATAAAAACAGTTATAATATAATATAGTTATAAAAACGAGATTAATAGTGTAGATTTGTAACTAATTCTTCATTTTCTTTTCGGATGTAACTTGTTTTCGTTACACCTTGGATACCTAGCTTCTGAGTGGTCAATTTTACTTGGCGCGTTTGATTCGGGATATAGGCTGGACAATTTGAGACACGTCACAGGTTGTTCCAGAGATTTTGTATAGTCAGGATGATTTTTCGACGTTGAATATAAGCGTCGTCTGTTTTCGTGTTTCGTGTTCGGACTTGGCTTGCGGTGTCTCTCCTTGTCTTAAAGGCCGAGTCTCATGGCTACATCGGCGCCTTATATTTGGAAGGAAGGCGAGAGGGTGCATTACAGGTGGATAACTGCACGGTGGAAATGGCACATTCAGCGACGAATGGTTGGCCTAAAAGACTGTCAGCTCAATTGGTATTTGACTATAAAACGTTGAGTGAGTGCAGATTGAACGATACATACGACACCATTAAGGAGGCGTTTTCGCCAAAGTCAGGGTCAACAGGGTCGGCGCACAAAACATCTCGGGGTGCGTCATTAGCAGAGGAGGAAACTAGTACGGTATACAAGTCTGGTACAATGTTGACAGCGCTATCTACCGACGAACTAGGTGAGGAACAGAATGAAATTCTGGCGTTGAAAAAGGAATTTCGCGTGTCGAAAATCAGAAACGGTTTGTGAAACTGCGTCAGGAAAAGGATCGTTTGAGGGCACAGTTAGCCAAATCGACAATGGATGTGGACTTCTTGAAGCAATGAGGTAATTCCGCTGCTGCTACCAATAAACTTTCACTTCCGGGTCAAACATTTTCTCAAAATAGTGCAGATAACAATGAATAAAAAAATCAGTTAGACAATGTTACGCTTAAGGACTTGAGGCAAGATAAAGGGTTACGTAAAAAAAGTGGCTGCACACATGAAATTAGTCGGTCTCGTAGATTCGGGTACAAGTGATTCTGATTCTGATTCATCCGAATTAGAATCAGAAATGAGAGCGTTGCAAAAATACGGTTTACTTGATCAACAAGCAGATTCTTCCATTTCGGATGCTAAATTGAAAAGTCATAAACATAAGAAATCTAAAAAGTCTGGTGCGTGTATTTGTTCAAAAGCTGCAGATCGTATGAAATTTCTGCAAAAATGGCCGCATGCAAATATTCAATACGAATATGTGAATGATTCGATAGAAATTGAACATTTAAATTTTAAATGATTTGTGGCAGGATAATTGTATATCATTTCAGAATACGGTATTTCGAAAGATGAACTTCGGAAGACTGCTTGTTAAAGAAAATTGTATACTCCAGAAAGTTTGCAGGAAATTATGGATTTAGTGCAGTCTTGGTTACTTCGGTCCACTGTTTGCCGCTATGCAATGGTGTTTCTATGATGTCGTTAGCTGAAAGGTCAAAACCACATGGGGTGCTGGCAACAGATGCATCTTTACACAGTTGTGAAGGAACGTTTGGTAGACAATATTTTCATCCTGTTTTTCAAGAGGAAGTTGTTAGGCAGCAATTACACATTACTGAATTAGAATTACTGACAATTGTGGTTGCGTTGAAGTTATGGGGATCACAAGTAAAAGGTCAAATGTAATCATAATATGTGATAATAAGGCGTCATGTACTGTCATAAATAAAGGGATGTCGCGAAGTTCCTTTTTATAATGTTGTTTGGAGGGAACTGAGCTTTTTAGCAGCAATACACGAGTTTGAGATCAGGGCAAGACATATTAGTGGAATAAACACTAGGCTGGTGGATTGTTTGAGCAGGTGGGAACTGGACGCATCCTTTAGGGATACTTCTTATAATGAATTTTGTGAAGATGGATTTGAATGTGAACTTTTTTCAGAAATCTTTGAAATATCAGATACTTAAATGGTAATCTTTGGTTTAAATTCTGGTGTTTACAAATACGGGGTTAAGACGGCTAAAAGACGATTTAAAGATATCAAAAACAAGTCAAGTTCATGTTTTCACGTCTCCATATTTTAAACGACGAAATGACGAATTCGCAATGACAGCAGCTAACCAAACCACCATAGCATTGCGACTTCTAACGAATTGGGAAAATTAATTATTCGAGAGTGCTTTACGGAACGCCAAATCTACATAAACTCAAATAATTAATGCTAGCTCTAAATAATTAGAGCTATCAATAAATATTTAGAGCAAGCTCGAAACCATTTGAAGAGCTATCTAAATCATTTGGAGGTAGCTGTAAATATTTAATGCTAGCTCTAATTATTTACAGCTGGCAATAATTATTTGAGTTTATGTAGATTAGGCGTTCCTGGAACGCCACATATACTGCTCACTTGCAGGTTTATGGTTTTGTTTGTCGGTGCAGGCGGCAGCCTGGGTGTCTGTGAGCTCCTGCTCACTTGCAGGTTTAAGGTTTGGTTTGTCGGTCCAGGGGGCAGCCTGTGTGTCTGTGAGCTCCTGCTCACTTGCAGGTTAAGATTTTGTTTGTCGGTGCGGGCGCCAGCCTGTGTGTCTGTGAGCTCCTGCTCACTTGCATGTTTATGGTTTATGTCTTTCGGTGCGGGCGGCTGCCTGGGTGTCTGTGAGCTCCTGTTCACTTGCTGGTTTTAATTTGTGTTTGTCGGTCCAGGCGGCAGCCTGTGTGTCTGTGAGCTCCTGCTCACTTGATAGTTTTAATTTTTGTTTGTCGGTCCAGGCGGCAGCCTGGGTGTCTGTGAGCTCCTGCTCATTTGCAGGTTTAAATTTTTGTTTGTCGGTCCAGGCGGCAGCCTGGGTGTCTGTGAGCTCCTGCTCACTTGCAGGTTTAAGTTTTTGTTTGTCGGTCCAGGGGGCAGCCTGTGTGTCTGTGAGATCCTGCTCACTTGCAGGTTTATGGTTTAGTGTGTCGGTCCGGGCGGTCTTGGTGTCTATGACTGCGGTAATCC
This sequence comes from Conchocele bisecta, assembly GCA_029237695.1. NCBI lineage: Eukaryota > Metazoa > Mollusca > Bivalvia > Lucinida > Thyasiridae > Conchocele > Conchocele bisecta. The sequence continues at coordinate 30,317,790 of CM055266.1, forward strand.
GGTCGGCTGTACGTGTGGCGGCGCTGAGCGAAGCCTGGTTGGTCCATTACCGCTGCGGGTAGCGGCTACCGTGTCGAGGTCTCGATCTGGTTTCTTGGTGTCTATGGCTGCGGTACCCCGGTCTGCTGTGCGCGTGGCGACGCTAAGTGAGGCCTGGTTGGTCCGTTACTACTACATGTGGCGGCTGCGGTGTCGGTTTCTTGGTGTCTAAGGCTGCGGTACTCCGGTTGTATGTGTGTGTAGCGACGCTGAGTTGGTCCGTTACCGCTGCATGTGACGGCTGTGGTCTCTGCTTTCTTAGTGTCTAAGGCTGCGGTAGCCCAGTCGGCTGTGCGTGTGACGACGCTGTTTGGGGCTTGGTTGGTCCCTTACACCTACATGTGGCTGCTGTGGTCTCGGGGCCACTGGTGTCTTGGTGGCTATGGTTGCGGTACTCCGGTCGACTGTGTGTGTGGCGACGCTAAGTGGGGCTTGGTTGGTCCCTTACACCTACATGTGGCTGCTGTGGTCTCGGGGCCACTGGTTTCTTGGTGGCTATGGTTGCGGTACTCCGGTCGACTGTGTGTGTGGCGACACTGAGTGGGGCTTAGTGTTGATCCCTTACACCTACATGTGGCTGCTGTGGTCTCGGGGCCTCTGGTTTCTTGGTGTCTATGGTTGCGGTACTCCGGTCGACTGTGTGTGTGGCGACGCTGAGTGGGGCTTGGTTGGTCCCTTACACCTACATGTGGCTGCTGTGGTCTCGTGGCCTCTGGTTTATTGGTGTATATGGTTGCGGTACTCTGGTCGACTGTGCGTGTGGCGACGCTAAGTGGCATATGCAGCCTTTGCTCAATACATTTAAATCCAATAATTGTACAAGAAAACGGTGTTAATGTGAAATTTACAAACTATCATATTTTGCACTTACGAACATTTTAGTTGTACGAAGTTTAATGAAACGGTCCCCTGGTGTAGTGGTGGCTGCGGTACTCCGAGTGGCTGTGGGTGCATGGATGTTGCGGTTACTGCTCGGTTTGTGTGGTTGTGCCGCCTCCGTGAGCGGTGGATTGGCATATAACTGACTGGATAAATGATTGGAGAAATGGGGCCTGTGGGATTTGTAACCAGTGTAGCTCTTGATCAAATATCACACTCATGTAGCCTGATATCGACCTATATCGTTAGACGCATGACGAGTGTTTCATTGATGGAATGGCGAATGGCGGATGCACAGGCTGATCTGGATATACGCTGCTCGCAAAAAACCCATAAGCTCCATTTTTCCTGTCACATCCTATCAATCATTCCTGGTTGTATCCGCTGTAGCATCACCATACACAATAATGATGTTATGGCAGAGACTTCATATAGCATATGTACTTATACTCGGCCCTTGGTACGGTCTGACATTCTAACTAAGTGCAATGGGATATTGAACTAGCCAGGTTCAAGATCCGACTGATAACCTCTGCAATGTCATGCACACATTTCAACTGAATTGCAACAACTAGTGACTTCGGAAAGAAACGGTCTAACGGCCATTTGCCTGGCGACTTCTTTGGGCTCAATCACCCGAGTATGGAAGGTTCTTCGATTTGATTGATTTGATTTATTGGTGTTTAATAGTTCATTTAAGGCCGGGCCAACGGGTTCGATCCCGCATGTAACCTGCTGCATTGGGGTGAAAATCCCAAAATCAGAACGAAATATTTACATCGAAATAAATATCGATTCAGCCCTAACATTAGAATAACCTGACCTGGTGCCAGGTCCATAACATACGAACGTCACTTGGCCCCTTCCCCTAAAAGTAATAGGATTAGGAATAATCGTATTACTCATACAAGGGGTATGATCAGATTAAACCCTCACATACAAGCATACCAAAGACGTACCTGAGGGCCAAACCAGGTATCCATTCTGGATGAATTCCTATCGTTAAATTACCCATCGGATGCTCCCACCTGCCACCCACGAATGTTCTTCGAACCAATTCCCACCCTTAAATATAAGATAATTAAGTAATGGCATGCCGTCCACTAACACAATACGTATACATCTAGAGGCCGGATTTGTTTCTGGTTCCACAAACGAACGATTGCCTATCGTTTACTCATCGTTTTGACATCGTCTTAATTTTTTTATAATTAGAAACTATGTTTCGTTGGTTCCATGTTTAAACCAAGGAAAACAGTATTTTCTAATTAAAAACCACGAGAACGAGTCAAAACGATGCGTTGAAAGGCGTTTAAATAGTTGAATGCTGGGTATTTAAACGAAACTATCGTTTTCACGTACGAACAATATACATAATAAATAATCGTTTCTATGCATATCGTTGTGCAAAACTATCGTTTCCAGTGCGCTGTTTCATTTGGGAACATTCAACAAATAGTTGCTGTATGTACAATATTCAAGTGTTTATCACATTTATAAGTGGGTTAAAACAGGCCTAATATGTGCCATAAATCTCCACACGTTTAATGCAGTCTCGACATTGGATGACCGTTTCAGAGCCATTGCGCATTGCAAAACCAGGCGTATTGCATAATGGACGCGCGCTGACAAAATGTTCCTGTGGTATTGGAAACCATTAACCGCTTGAACACGAAAGCCCACTATAGCGGGGTTTGCCAACAGTGCAGATCCAGATGAGCCGGCTCGTAACGGGCCGTCTCATCAGGATCTACACGTTTGTCAAGTAATTTACATATTTTTGAGAAGAAAAACACGGCCTTGTCATCAATGGACTAGTCTGAAAAGCATCTTGTGACGATTGGATTGGCTGCAAAATGAACATATCAAAATCCAATCCAGTTACTTAGGGGTGAAAAGGTTAATGCATGTAGATATTGATTTATTCCCTTGCCTAATCACATGGTTAGTCTGTTATCTACTATTGTGCTGACGGCAGTTATATGGAACGCCAAATCTACATAAACTCCAACAATTAGTATTAGATCTAAGTACTTTAGAGCTAGCATTAAATACTTAGAGAGCTCTTCAAATGGTTTGGAGCTAGCTCGAAATATCTAATGATAGCTCTAATTATTAATTATTTGAGTTTATGTAGATTTGGCGTTATATAAAGTTAGCCTACTTCATGTAGTAATTAGCGAACAGTGTAGAACAGGGTCGGATGTGCAGGCTGATCCGAGGCTACATTAGTCGCAGACGTCGTAAAGGTCTCTATGGTCAGTCGTGGTTCATAATTATGCAATGTCACGTCCGTCACAGAACATATAGTTACTCACACAAGAAAAAAACTTTTGAAAAAACAACGTTAAAGCTGATTAACAACACACAGTACAGTATTAATCAGCATTGTTGGAAAACAACTGTCTGTTTCACGAAACCTGCCCAAATGGTATGGCTACATAAACAATTAAAAAACAACGGGGGGGGGGGCGTAAACTCCAATCGATTCGCATTGGTATGTATACTTATTGAATGTTTTAGGCCATCAGGAACAGGAAATGCACTTATACATTAATTTATATATAAGTATATAGTAAAATGTATATTTTGTATAACTACTGAAATACGTGTCATACGAGAACGTGTGTGTTCCAATGTGTATGACCGGCATCCATTATCAGTGTAACTGCACGCCAGTGTATGCATCATGACCATTGCCTAATACATTTGTACATGCAGGTATATTGCTCCATTAGTGTACAGTCTCATCTGAGAGGCACCGATTACAATATTTTATTATATACCTACCCATGAAATACATAGTTATACGATGTAAATAAAAGTCATATGTTCTCATCGATGAAATAAACAACTTCCGGTGAAAATACGACTGCTTCCTCTATCTATATTCATATTACTGAAATCAAACTAGTCGACGATAGTTTCGGAGTACCTCATCGTGTTTCTTTCCGGTAGTACGGATTTCTCGGCTTTATTCATTCAATTTGCCTTCGCCAACAATGAACCAATGATGATTATTGCGAACTGAATATTCTGCATAAATCTGTGCATTAAAAGCATTTTCACTATGTAAGTTCAACAGAATTACACAGAAATAGATACTTTAATATTTTATTAAGCATTTACTATTCATAAATTTAGATAATATTTTTATTTTATGAAGTTCCAAGTCATTCCGACGCTGTTCGTCCCGAAATCTGCCTGTAAATTATGACATGTGCATGGTGGCACGAACTATCAGAACATATCTCAAATATGTCCAACTATAGCTAAATAAATGTTTAACTGAGGATTATATTCACTCAGTTAATAAATAAGTTTTAATCAGATTATTGTCTGGAATCCTGTTGCAGTTTAAGACACAGGTAACATCGCAACACTAAATATTACCCAACCCACTTGAACCCACATTAAAGATTTACAATGTGAATGCATGCGTATTGACTTGAAAGTTGAATACAATGAACTTATTTTAGTGGCCATGTGGTTTAAGCAGGTCATGAATGACATGATTTCAAGTCAACTTGAATGTAGCTTAGATAATTTTGGCTATACGGATAAGACTTTTACTACTTCATCTGTCTTGTATGCTTTCTGTATCCTAGCTGAGACACCTACTGTGTATTTCTTTTGTCACAATAACAGCTTATTCTTTCTCCCGAAGCACTTGTAAAAAAGTAGGTTTTATACGGGTAAGTCAAAAATAACTTGTGACCCCAGGGCCCCTATTGCGACCCCTTAAGGGGAATGTGACGGCACGAACCCACGTCTATGTTGTCTAGTATACATGTCTCAACAAGAGGAACACACGATTGAGTGGGGCACTTCTCCCGAAGCACTTGTAAACAAGTATGTTTTATCCGGGTATGAAAAAAATAACGCGAAAATGGGCAACTGGTGACCCCAGTATACCCATATGGACCCCTTCAGTGGAATGTGACGGCATGAATCCCCGTCTAAGTTGTCTAGTATACATTTCTAAACAATAGGAACACACGATTGAGTGGGGCACTTCTCCGAAGCACTTGTAAAAAAAAATACGTTTATCCGGGTATGGCAAAAATAACTCGAAAATGGCCAACTGGTGACCCCGGGACACCTATTGCAACCCTGAAGAGGAATGTGATGTGAATGTGAATCCCCGTCTATGTTGTCTAGTAGATATGTCTCAACAATAGGAACACACGATTGAGTGGGGCACTTCTAACGCGAAAATGGGCAACTGGTGACCCCAGGATCCCCATATGGACCCCTTAAGGGGAATGTGACGGCATGAACCCCCGTCTATGTTGTCTAGTATATATGACTAAATAATTGGAAAACACCATTGAGTGGGGCACTTCTCCCGAAGCACTTGTAAAAAAGTATGTTTTATACGGGTAAGTAAAAAAATAACTCGAAAATGGACAACTGGTGACCCCAGGACCCTTATTGCGACCCCTTAATGGGGAATGTGACGGCCCGAACCCCCATCTATGTTGTCTATTATACATGTCCCAACAACAGGAACACACGATTGAGTGGGGCACTTCTCCCGAAGCACTTGTAAAAAATATATTTATCAGGGTATGACAAAAATAACTCGAAAATGGCCAACTGGTGACCCCAGGACCCCTATTGCGACCCCTTAATGGGGAATGTGACGGCACGAACTCCCATCTATGTTGTCTATTATATATTTCCCAACAACAGGAACACACGATTGAGTGGGGCACTTCTCCCGAAGCACTTTTAAAAATATATTTATCAGGGTATGAAAAAAATAACTCGAAAATGGCCAACTGGTGACCCCAGGACCCCTATTGCGACCCCTTCAGGGGAATTTGACGGCATGAACCCCCGTCTATGTTGTCTAGTATATATTTCTCAATAACAGGAACACACTATTGAGTGGAGCACTTCTCCCGAAGCACTTGTAAAATATACGTTTATCCGGGTATGACAAAAATAGTTCGAACATGGCCAACTGGTGACCCCAGAACCCCTATTGCGACCCCTGAAGAGGAATGTGACGGAATGAACCCCCGTCTATGTTGTCTAGTATATATGTCTCAACAATAGGAACACACGATTGAGTGGGGCACTTCTCCTGAAGCACTTATAAAAAAGTATGTTTTATCCGGGTATGACAAATATAACTCGAAAATGGGCAACTGGTGACCTGAGGACCACCATTGCGACCCCTTAAGGGGAAGTTGACGGCATGAACCCCCATCTGTGTTGTCTAGTATATACGTCAGAATAACAAGAACACACTGTTGAGTGGGGCACTTCTCCCGAAGCATTTGTAAAATAATATGTTTTATCCGGGTATGACAAAAACAACACGAACATGGGCAACTGGTGACCTGAGGACCCCATTGCAACCACTTAAGGGGAATGTGACGGCATGAACCCTTGTCTATGTTGTCTAGTATATATATATCTGAATAACAGGAACTCACGCTTGAGTGGGGCACTTCTCCTGAAGTACTTGTACAAAAAATATGTTTTGTGCGGGTATGGAAATATAACACGAAAATGGGCAACTGGTGACCCAAGAGCCCCATTGCGATCCCTTAAGGGGAATGTGACGGCATATACCCCCATCTATGTTGTCTAGTATATATGTCAGAATAATAGGAAGTATCGATTGAGTGGGGCACTTCTCCAGGAGCACTTGTAAAATAATATGTTTTATCCGGGTATGAGAAAAATAACTCGAAAATGGGCAACTGGTGACCCCAGGACCTTCATTGTGACCTCTTAAGGTGAATGTGACGACATGAACGACCGTCTAAGTTGTCTATTATATATGTCTGGATAATAGGAACACACGATTCAGTGGGGCACTTCTCCCGAAGTACTTGTAAAAATAATTGTTTCATTCGTCTAGGGAAAAATAACTTGAAAATGGGCAACTGGTGTCGCGAGGAACCCTATTGCGACCACTGGACCTTGACTACATAGAGTACGTGACGTTAAGGAAATCCCATTCTTTTGCAAAGCAGCAAATTTCTGGTAGCCAATGACCATTTGAAATGTTTGTAGCAACACTTTGTCATAGGTGGCCTGGTATATAGTGTGATATCGGAGTGTCTTTGGCATTTCAGTTTTTATCTTCAATTGAACATCTTCCTACCATTTTACCAGAACATAATGCCGAGATGGCATCAACATATGCAAGGCTTGTAACCTTTAGGACTCGAGAGGAGTCAGAATTAAGTGTTTAGATCCTTTCAGTTTATCTCTGTAATCCCATAACGCCACTTTCTTCTGTGGACATTGTGTTCTGAAATCGAGTTATCCCTTTAGACTTGTTTTTCTAGCAGAATAAAGTGTGCATCTTACTCATGTTACTCAGTCAAGTTCTTGCAACCTGTGATCACTGACAGGTAAATAGAGAATAGTAGGTTAGTGCCGTGAATGGGAAAAAATATCTGGCAAGGCTCAGGAAACGGGATGGGCGAGGCTATGCCGAGCACATCCCGTTTCCGTGCCGCGCCAGATAGTTTTTCCCATTCACGGCACTAACCTACTATTCTATTTATCCCGTCAACACCAACAAATGGCTGTAAAATACAAAAATTGTATTGACTGGATATCAAAAATGTTTCACGGCACACACGCACTGTGTTGACGGGATAAGTTCGTAAATACTACATGTACCTGTGTACAATTTCCTTCATCTAAAATGACAATTTCAACAAGTGAAACGCAATTTGGACAATCAAGACACTGATAACTTTTATATTGACACAGGAGATGCGATATCTTAATATATTACCATATGGTAATCGTAAATCATGATATGACCATGGAACTAATAATGATACTTCCTTTTGAACGTGGCCATAAACATTTTTCTACAGTTATGGCAATCAATTTGACATTTTACTCACGTCGTCTACACATACTGAACACGTGCACATGGCGTTTAAATGCCGAATAGTCATTTACTCACACAAATACTGCCTTTTCGACAGTGATTCTACACTTTTCTGCATACAAGTTTGTATACGGTATATATTGTGTGCGAACTCCTTTGACCGAATTTTGAGTGTGGTTGTGCCAGCACTGCCTTTCAGGAACACCAACAAGATGGAGACTCTAATGCAGATGGTGGTAAAACTGCTTGAAAGCACTGTATCCATAATGACGAAAATTCCTGCATACACACAATGGCCATTTTGAAATCTAACATGTCTGTCATAAATAGTGACGTGAAATTGACTTTTATTTAGTCACTATCAATAAAATAAATTTTACTAAATGATTATATCTGTATATCGGGCACTCGTACATTTTGGAACTGATGGAATGGTGACACAATTATATACTTATTCAATCCCTATAAAGAACATGTTGTTGTGCCTACTGAGTGGGCATGTACCTTTAACCCCTGTCTATGTTGACTAGTATATATATATCCAACATGCCACATGGTGTACCGACGGGCCGCACTCCTCCCGTGTTCATAACACATTTACAACAGGTCACATAGTGTACCGGCGGGCCATACTCCTCCCGTGTTGCCGACCTTGTACAACATGCCACATAGTGTTCCCGCGGGCTGTACTCCTCCCGTGTCGCAGACATATACAACATGTCACATAGTGTGCCCGCGGGCTGTACTCCTCCCGTGTCGCCGACTTATACAGCATGTCACATAGTGTGCCCGCGGGCTGTAGGCAAACCATACTTATCCCGTGTCCCCGTCATTTACAACATATAACGTAGTGTACCAACGTACCGTACTCCTCCCATATCGCCGACATATACAATATATCACATAGAGTACCGACGTACCGTACTCCTCCCGTGTCGTGGACATGCACAACATGTCACATAGTGTACCGTGTACCGGCGGACCGCACTTGATATGTACAACATGTCACATAGTGTACCGGCGCGCCAAGTCACCCAGTGTACCGGTGGGCCGCACTTCCCCATCCCCACCTGTGTCCCCGACCTATACAACATTTCACATAGTGTACAGGCAGGCCATACTTATCCCGTGTCCCCGTCATTTACAACATATAACGTAGTGTAACAACGTACCGTACTCCTCCCGTATCGCCGACATATGACATATATATCATATAGAGTACCGAGACGTACTGTAGCCCCCACCCCCCCCCCCCCCCACCCCGTGTCGCGGACATATACAACATGATGTCACATAGTGTACCGGCGGGCCGTACTCCTCCGTGTCGCCGACATATACAAAACATGTCACATAGTGTACCGGCGCGCCGTACTCCTTCCGTGTCGCCGACATATACAACATGTCACATAGTGTACCGGCGGGCCCTACTCTTTCCGTGTTGCCGACATATACAACATGTCATATAGTGTACCGGCGGGCCGTACTCCTCCGTGTCGCCGACATATACAACATGTCATATAGTGTACCGGCGGGCCGTACTCCTTCCATGTCCCCGCCCTGTACAACATGTCACATAGTGTACCGGCGCGCCGTACTCCTGACATATACAACATGTCACCATGTCACTGACATATACAACAAGTCCCATAATGTACACTCAGTCGTCACTCCCCCCACCCCCATTGTCCCCGTCATTTACAACATATCACAGTGTACCAACGTTCCGTATCCCTCCAGTGTTCCTGACCTGTACATTATCGTTTATCGTGAGTATGGACAATAGTAATCTACCGGCAAACTTTAATAATTTTTTACAGACCCTTTATTAAAATGAACATAGTATTGGATTTACTAATGTTGTGTTTATCGGTTGTGTCAGGCCTTGTAGTGCAGCGGCTAGCATACTGGTATTCGTACTAGTGACCTAGGTTCGAGTCCCAGTGGGACCCATTCTCGTTAAACAAGCATTGTTATTTTCAATGTTACTGCTTGACATATTGAAGGGTGCTTTCTCTGCATCTGCCTGTGTATTGTGTTAGCCCGTTTCTGACGGAATGCAAAAACTATAGCTTGTACCACACTAACCTACTGCGGTGTACATTAGAAACTGAAGTTATTGTTTATACTTTTAGCTAGCCATGATCTTTACCTATGTACTTTTTATGCTCAGTCGTTTCAACAAATTTAATTTGCTTCCAAGAGAAACTTGGAGACTGTCTCAGATGATGTCTCAAATATCCAATATGTGTTTTTTCTCTACATGCATTTTAACTGACATTTTAAATCCAGCACATGAAGCCCTGTCTATGTTGCATAGTACATATATCTGAATAATAGGAACACATGATTGAATGGGACGTGTGATCTCAGGATCCCCATTGCGACATATTAAGGGGAATGTGACGGCATGAGCCCTGTCTATATTGTGACGGGCATGAACCCCCGTCTATGTTGTCTAGTATATATGTCAGAATAATAATAACACACGATTGAGTGGGGCACTTCTCCCGAAGCACTTGCGATAAAAATATGTTTATGCTGGTATGATAAAAAATGACACGAAAATGGGCCACTGGTGACCCCCATTGCGACCCCTTAAGGGGAATGCGACGGCATAAACCCCCGTCTATGTAAACACAATTTTTAGCCAGTTCTTTTTTTGGGGAAAAAATCCAGGCTATTGGATTGGCGAAAGCCGGGCGGGCGGGCGGGCGGTTTTCGGCGGGCGGCGTCCACCAAACTTTCACAGCTTCATAATCAAGGGGTGCCCACTATATATCACTATCCAACATCTTACCTTTTTTTGAACTTGACCCATTTTTTCCGCGGAGTCGACTTAGCCACTTTCAATGTTAACTTTTCACGTTTACAATGTTAACTTTTCGTGTTTAAGTCCATTTCTTTAGTACTGTACCACCTAGGACCACCAAACTTTCACAGCTTCATAACCAAGGGGTGCCCACCACATACAACTATCCAACATGTGACCATTTTGTTTTACCTTCACCTATTATTTCTACGTAATTGACTTAGCCATTTTCAACGTTAACTTTTTAACGTACGTCTGGTTAAAGTTGTTTGGTTAACATTTTTTTGTTATACTATATCTCTGCAACTGCTTCGCCCATTACCTTGAAACTTCACATGGGTGTTTATCATCATCCATATTTTCATTCTACCCCCAACCGTGCGGCCCCTGTGCCCAATGTCAAGATAAAATTACTTTGAATTTTTGTGTTAAAGTTTTTTGGTGTACTTTATCTCTGCAACTGCTTCACCCATTACCTTCATACTTCACATGGGTGTTTATCATCATTGTAGCGCCCGCTTGCGGAAAGCGCGATATCGTCGTCATTTTGGCATAAGTCCGTCCGTCCGTACGTACGTCCGTGTGTCCGGTTAAAGTTTGCCCCATTCAAGCGTGTTTTCCTATTATTCTGACATATATACTAGACAACATAGATGGAGGTTCATGTCGTCACATTCCTCTGAAGGGGTCTCAATGGGGTTCCAAAGATCACCATTTGCCCATTTTCGTTTTATTTTTGTCATACTCGCATAAAACATATTTTTGTACAAATGCTTCGGGAGAAGTGCCCCACTCAATCATGAGTTCATATTAATCAGATATATATACTAGAAAACATAGACGGGGGTTCATGTTGTCACATTCCCCTTAATGGGTCGCAATGGGGGTCCTGATGTCACCAGTTGCCCATGTTCGTGTTATTTTTCCATACCCGCATGAAACTGTCTTTTTTACAAGTGCTTCGGGAGAAGTGCCCCACTCAATCTGTGTTCATATTAATCAGATATATTACTAGAAAACATAGACTGGGTTTCATGCCGTCACATTCCCCTTTAGGGGTCTATATTGGGATCCTGGGGTCACCAGTTGCCCATGTTCGCGTTATTTTTGTCATACCCGGATAAAACATACGTTTTTTACAAGAACTTCGGGAGAAGTGCCCCACTCAATCGCGTGTTCCTATTATCCAGTAATATATACTAGACAACATAGACAGGCGTTCATGCCGTCACATTCCCATTAAGTGGTCGCAATAGGGGTCCTGAGGTCACCAGTTGCCCATTTTCGAGATGTTTTTATCACACCCGCATGAAATTTATTTTTTTTGCAAGCGCTTCGGGAGAAGTGCCCCACTCAATCGGTTGTTCCAATTATGCAAAAATATATACTAGACAACAAAGACGGGGGTTCATGTCGTCACATTCACCATTTGCACATTTTCGTTTTATTTGTGTCATACCAGGATAAAACATATATTTTACAAGTTCTTCGGGAGAAGTGCCCCACTCAAGTGTGTGTTCCTATTACTCTAACATATATACTGGACAATATAGATGGGGTTTCATGCCGTCACATTTCCCTTAAGGGGTCTCAATGGGGCTCCTGGATCACGAGTTTCCCATTTTCGATTTATTTCCTACATACCTGGATATAACATATTTGTTTACAAGTGCTTCGGGATAAGTGCCCCACTCAATCATGTTTTCCTATTATTCAGACATATATACTAGACAACATAGATGGAGGTTCATGTCGTCACATTCCCCTTAAGGGATGGCAATGGGGTTCCTGATGTCACTAGTTGCCAATTTTGGTGTCATTTTTGTCATATCCGCATAAAACATTTCTTTACAAGTGCTTCGGGAGAAGTGCCCCACTCAACAGTGTGTTCTTGTTATTCAGACATATATACTAGACAACATAGACGGGGGTTCATGCCGTCACATTCCCCTTCAGGGGTCAAAGATCACCATTTATCCATTTTCGTGTTGTTTTGTCATACCCGGATAAAAAATATTATTTTACAAGTACTTCGGGAGAAGTGCCCCACTCAATCGTGTGTTCCTATTATTTTGACATATATACTAGACAACATAGACTGTGGTTCATGCCGTCACATTCTCCTTCAGTGGTTGCAATAGGGATCCTCAGGTCACCAGTTGCCCATTTTCGAGTTATTTTTCCATACACGAATGAAACACTTTTTTTACAAGTACTTCGAGAGAAGTGCCCTTCTCAATCGTGTGTTCCTATTATCCAGACAACTTAGACGGTCGTTCATGTCGTCACATTCACCTTAAGAGGTCACAATGAAGGTCCTGGGTCACCAGTTGCCCATTTTCGAGTTATTTTTCTCATACCCGGATAAAACATATTATTTTACAAGTGCTCCGGGAGAAGTGCCCCACTCAATCGAGACTTCCTATTATTCTGACATATATACTAGACAAAATTGATGGGGGTTCATGGCGTCACATTCCCCTTAAGGGATCGCAATGGGGATCCTGGGGTCACCAATTGCCCATTTTCGTGTTATATTTCCATACCCGCACAAAACATTTTTGTTTTCAAGTACTTCGGGAGGAGTGCCCCACTCAAGCGTGTGTTCTTGTTATTCAGATATATATACTAGACAACATAGACAAGGGTTTATGCCGTCACATTCCTCTTAAGGGGTCGCAATGGGGTCTTCAGGTCACCAATTGCCCATTTTCGTGTTGTTTTTGTCATACCCGGATAAAACATACTATTTTACAAGTATTTCGGGAGAAGTGCCCTACTCAATCGTGTGTTCCTATCATCCAAACATATATACTAGACAACTTAGACGGTCGTTCACGTCGTCACATTCACATTAAGAGGTCGCAATGAAGGTTCTGGGGTCACCAGTTGCCCATTTTCGAGTTATATTTGTCATACCCGGATAAAACATACTTTTTTACAAGTGCTTCGGGAGAAGTGCCCCACTCAAACGTGTGTTCCTGTTGTTGAGACATGTATACTAGACAACGTAGACGGGGGTTCATGCCGTCACATTCCCCTTAAGGGGTCGCAATAGGGGTCCTGGCGTCACCAGTTGCACATTTTCGAGTTATTTTTGACTTACCCGTTTAATACATAATCTTTTACAAGTGCTTCGGGAGAAGTGCCCCACTATTATTCCTATTATAAGGACATATATACTAGACAACTTAGACGGGTGTTCATGCCGTCACATTCCCCTTAAGGGGTCCATATGGGGATCCTGGGGTCACTAGTTGCCCATGTTCGCGTTATTTTTGTAATACCCGGATAACACATATGTTTTTACAAGTGCTTCGGGAGAAGTGCCCCACTCAATAGTGTTTTTCTATTATTGAGATATATATACTAGACTACATAGACGTGGGTTCATGCCGTCACATTCCCCTTAAGGGGTCGCAATAGGGGTCCTGGCGTCACCAGTTGCCTATTTTCGCGTTATTTTTGTCATAGTCGGATAAAACATACTGTTTTACAAGTGCTTCGGGAGAAGTGCCCCACTCATTCATGTATTCCTATTGTTGAGACGTGTATACTAGACAACATAGACGGGGGTTCATGCTGTCACATTCCCCTTAAGGGGTCGCAATAGGGTCCTGGGGACACCATTTGCCCATTTTCACGTTATTTTTGTCATACCCGGATAAACATATTTTTTTACAAGTGCTTCTGGAGAAGTGCCCCACTCAATCATGTGTTCCTATTGTTGAGACATGTATACTTGACAACATAGACGGGGTTCATGCCGTCACATTTCCCTTAAGGGGTCGCAATATGGGTCCTGGGGTCACCAGTTGGCCATTTTCGACTTATTTGTGTCATAATCGGATACAATATACTTTTTTACAAGTGCTTCGGGAGAAGTGCCCCATTCAACCCTGTGCTCCTGTTGTTGAGATATATGTACTAGACAACATAGACGGGGTTCATGCCGTCACATTCCCTTAAGGGGTCGCAATATGGGTCCTGGTGTCACCAGTTGCCCATTTTCGCGTTATTTTTGCCATACCCGGATAAACATATTTTTTTACAAGTGCTTCGGGAGAAGTGCCCCACTCAATGGTGTTTTCCTATTATTCAGACGTATATACTAGACAAGTTAGACGGGGGTTTATGCTGTCACATTCCCCTTAAGGGGTCCATATTGGGATCCTGGGGTCACCAGTTGCCCATTTTCGCGTTATTTTTGTCATAGTCGCATAAAACATGCTTTTTTACAAGTGCTTCGGTAGAAGTGTCCCACTCAATCGTGTGTTCCTATTGTTGAGACATATATACTAGACAACATAGATGGGGGTTCATGCCGTCACATTCCCCGTAAGAGGTCGCAATAGGGGTCCTGGGGTCACCAGTTGCCCATTTTCGAGTTATTTTTGACTTACCCGGATAAAACATATTTTTTTACAAGTGCTTCGGGAGAAGTGCCCCACTCAATGGTGTTTTCCTATTATTCAGACATATATACTAGACAACTTAGACGGGGTTCATGCCGTCACATTCCCCTTAAGGGGTCTATATGGGGATCCTGTGGTACCAGATGCCCATTTTCGCGTTATTTTTGTTATACCCGGATAAATCATATTTTTTTATAAGTGCTTCTGGAGAAGTGCCCCACCCAATGGTGTGTTCCTGTTATTGAGACATATATACTAGACAATAGTGGGTTCATGCCGTCACTCACATTCCCCTTAAGGGGTACAATTTGGGTACCTCCTGGGTTCATTAGTTGCCCATTTTCGAGTTATTTTTTGTCATACCCGGATAAACATATTTGTTTCCAAGTGCTTCTGGAGAAGTGCCCCACTCAATCGTGTGTTTCTATTGTTGAGACATGTATACTAGACAACATAGATGGGGGTTCATGCCGTTACATTCCCCGTAAGGGGTCACAATAGGGGTCCTGGGGTCACCAGTTGCCCATTTTCACGTTATTTTTGTCATACCCGGATAAACATATTTTTTTCCAAGTTCTTCTGGAGAAGTGCCCCACTCAATCGTGTGTTCCTATTGTTGAGACATGTATACTAGACAACATAGACGGGGGTTCATGCCGTCACTCACATTCCCCTTAAGGGGTACAATTGGGGTACCTCCTGGGTCCATTAGTTGCCCATTTTCCTGTTATTTTTGTATTTTAATATTTTTCAATTTCGGTTTTCGAAGTGTATCATTATATTATCTTGTCATTATTATTATTATTATTATCTATATATACAAACAACTTTCTTCACAGTCCGTTGTGTGATCTTGTATCCGTGTATAATACACGCTTGGTCCGTTATACACTATTGCTAATGGGTCCGAAAGTTATCGCTAGCGGGTTATTGCTATTGCTTATCGCTAAGGTAAAACAGCGCAAATAGGCTGAAAATACACATTATTTACCGTATACAGTCTAAAAAAACTGCTCATTTCGATGGAGCGGTATATAATAAATAGAATATTCTTATTTTTGCAACGAATATGACATATATATTCATCTCGTGGTGTGAAATGAACATCCTCTAATGTATTTTGTAAGTGAGACATTATAGGTTAATATTGAGCCATAAGGTTGATATACCATTCGTATTTTTCATATAAACAAAAAAAATTGAAGGTGCTTGATCTATCTAAAAGCATACATATGCTCTTCAAATGTATCCACTATATTCATATAACTGCTATGTAGTCATATATATGTAAACTAGTTTCACTAACATGTTGTGAACATTCAGTTTTCTTAATTGTAGCACATGTGTTACTCTACACATGTTGTGTCAACTTACAAAAAAACAAAAATGATGTAGGTTTGTAATCAACTTATAATTCCAGCACAAAAATATTTACACAATTTCCTAACATTTGATTGGCTCGTAGCAAGTCTCTGGCCAAAATGTATATCCCAGTAAACTCCCACGCCTAACTACTTTCCATAACCGTGAGGCGCAGTTAAAATAATTCTTAAGAAAACGGAAAATAAACACATTTTCTTGATGAATTTAGTTCAAATGCTGGACGAGGCCTTCCGGCCTTCGTCCAGTATTCCCGCGATTTTTCCAAGTTTATACCCCGATAAATTCCACAAAAAGGCCATTCATTCCTATAAGAATAGTTCAGATTGGCATATACCTGCATAACATTCGGATAACAACATTACATATTTCAAATATACGAGTACATTGCTTCAAGGTAGTATTTGCATTTCTATACCAAAATGAATAGTTAACAAATATGGCTAAACGTATGTATGACTTCTAAAAAGATGTATATGTCCTCGAAGCTCATGTATATACTTATATAACAACAATGTGTATATATAAGCCAATGTTAGTATATAACAACAATGTATATATATATAAGCCAATGTTAGTATGCGTGTAGTCGGAAAAACACCATTCCGGAGTAGTAAACAATCAATATAGTCCAGTTTAAGAAGCATGCACATCTGACCTACATACATATAACTACAAAATACAACGGGTGTCCATATTTAGCGGTATTATTATTCTAAAGTTTTCAGATTGGAAACTCATACATAAGTAAGACAATACTATTACACAAAGGATGTGAACTGTTTCACCTAAATCCCCATCAAGGTGCATGATCACGTGGTTACAACAACAACAACGTCGCCCACTCCAAAGTAAGTATTATTTGATATTATCCTTAATATGCAACGGATTTTCATGAAATATGGCGCAGCAAACGCGTCTTCATGAGCTGCATTTGGTGAATTATTCGCAAAAACGACAGAAGTTTGGGCCATCAAATGCAGCTTAACAAGATGAGTTTGATGCGCCATATCAAAATCCGTTACGTAATAAGGACTCTATAAAAGAATACGTACTTTGAAACAGTACTTGTTGTTGTTGTTAGTACCACATGATCATACACTTTGCCCATAAATTGTAAACGTTTCTCCACAACATATCAAATTGTTTATCTATCACATAGCCTCTATCGAGACACAATAAATTTGGATTTTAATATGCAAATGAACTAATGTCTACATGGATTTCTAACTATTTACGCAGGCGGTCATAATCAGGCTTGTGGAAGGCGTTTTGTGCCGCATTGTACCACAGGTTGTGTATTTTGCTGGCTCGTTAGTGTCATCGGAATATATACATGTAGTTCTCTATTTGACAACAGGTAATGTCATTCTAATGACCTCAAAACTCTATAAGCATGTACATGTACCATGTGTACATTTATATCCTGAATGCAGAATTATATTTACCTGTTTAGCATATACATACTACGCATATTTTGTAGCTTATATACATGTCTTTGCGACATACATGTACATACATATACCCCAATGTGGCATTGACTCCACATAACACTCCATATTGATGTTTTTAAAATATATTACACCCCTGATGTACACTCATATTCCATTATTATATCCAGAGACATGTATTCGAGTATAATAGCACATTTTGGTGTCACCGCAAGATGCGGGACCTCCTAGGGATAATGGTATTTATCAACTAGTTAAAGAATTTTAAGGTGTATTAAACGCTAAATATAGATCCGTAAACATCACATCCTAATTGCAAAAGCGGCCAGATTGATGGTCATCTTGAAACTGACAGTCATGGTAACACTGCATATGATTAAGTGTTTTGGTTTATTAGTTTCACTATTGTTTAATTAGAAAAATGAATACAGCACATGTAGTGTTTAATGTCGAACTGAGTACTCCAGTGACTGCATGAATATCGTTACCATGTATTGTATTTATTTTCCAATGTTTGCAACTGACAAACAAGGGTTAATTTAAACTATTGGCACATGTGAAGACATATGTGGGATCTTTAATGTACAATAAGCATACCCATGCCATTCATCATACCATACTACATACTGCATTGGCCAATTATAATCCCGCTCGCTTAATTGGGAGAAGTGTGCTCATTACCAATCGCATTAACTAGATAGCCCAATAATACAATTATTGTCATTGTCAATAGTCAATCCATTTTGGAAACACTTTGAAACATTTCTTCAATGCCCGAGTTGATGGACACACATCCGTTTTTATCACACTCTATGCATAGCAATGTTAGTGTTCAGTAATTACTGAAAACTGCAGCTTCATCGTCAATCTTATTGAGCACCTGATCATTTTGGCTCCCATTTTGAAAATATAATTATAGCATTGTATACCTGGATATGTATATTTTGTCAAATGGTTTGAGTTTTATGTCGAACCGGTATGGATACATGTAATATGTACATGAAATAGTGTTTATAACAACTCCATAGTATAAAGAATAGAAAAAAAACAAGAACATTTTGGCGGCCATTTTGTTTACTTTTCTGACAATTGTAGAAGGATATTGCATCACTGTCTCCTGTATTTTTTCATTTCTATGTGAGGGAAAGCAATGTATATGTGTTTCAACTTTATGAATGTCTGTAATCGTTCTTAACAGCAGACGATTCGTAGAAAGCTGTTGTAAAACAGCATAGTTCGGCAACCATTTTGAAATTTATTGTTATTTGCTGATGTAATTAAATGTAAGATGTATTCTAAATCATTTTACATCCAAATTGTGACTTCATTATAGTAATTTACCCGGTTAATATTGATCAGACAGAAAGTTAACATTCCTTAATGAAACAATATAATAATGTTCGGTGGCCATCTTGAAAAATGGCGCCATCCAGCGGCTTTGTGAGCGCAGATAACCAGGTTTGATAGACAATAGGCTACTGAATCCGAAAATCATACTCACCAAACATCCCACATGGGTGGAGAGGGTGTTATTGCTGGCTCAAGGTATATTTAGTTGACATTTTAAATGTATTTCGGGCTTTACTATTGCTGATACTCGGATCTAATGAATCCCATTTATCCCGTCAACACAGTGTGTATGTGCCGTGAAACACGGTGCTGTGAAACATTTTTGATATCCTGTCAATACGACCTAATCACTGCGTATGAATATGTGCGGTGATTATGGCTATTTTATTGCATTTTAAAGCCATTTGTAGGTATTGACGGGATAAATAGAATAGTAGGTTAGTGTCGTGAATAGGAAAAATATCTGGCGCGGCAGGGAAACGGGATGTGCTCGGCAGAGCCTCGCCCATCCCGTTTCCTAAGCCTTTCCAGATATTTTGTTCTCATTCACGGCACTAACCTACTATTCTCTATAAGTGTGGAGCAGAGTGCGAGAAAGAACCGTCAAATATTGTTGTCCTCGATTTTGGAATTACAAGGCTCTAGGAACTGTCTACTCTAGCATTTCCCCGTTGTTATGCTCGTGAAATGTATTTATGACTGTAATCGGAGAAATGTTACTGATGGCCCATCGAACATGTGGAAATCAAAATCAGCATGCGTTGCCACGCAGTCAGACCAGGGTCTGCAATGTTGGCAACTCAGTAAGTCAGATGTCCGCCATGATTCAAATGAACTTGATCTATGGATGCATGTCAGGCTGCAGGCGTGTGTTAGCATGACTTATGCATACACATAAGCCACGTATTTCCAGTCACGACCATATTTAATGCCCGGAATCATATGAAAACATTTTATCGAATTGGTTCCTGCAAGGCGTGGTATAATGATATAATATGCACGTTACACCGATATCACACTGACATTGACGGTTCATAATTATGGGTGTATCCATTGAACGGAGAGGTTACTTCGACATGTAGGCTAGACATGCACTGGAGCTACCATAGGAGTGGTTATAATTACGGATCCCCGCAGGGAACGTAGAATTTATTAATTCGGTCCCACGAAATAACAATTCGTTCCCTCAAGTTAACAATTCGTTCCCACGAATTAACAATTCGTTCCCTAAATTTAACAATTCGTTCCCACGAATTAACAATTCGTTCCCTCAATTTAGCAATTCAATCCTACGAATTAACAATTCGTTCCTACGAATTAACAATTCGTTCCTTCAATTTAACAATATTTCCCACGAATTAACAATTCGTTCCCACGGGAACGAATTGTTATATCGTGGGAACGAATTGTTATAGCGTGGGAACGAATTGTTAATTCGAGGGAATGAATTGTTAATTCGAGGGAACGAATTGTTAAATTGAGTGAACGAATTGTCATTTCGTGGGAACGAATTGTTTAATTCGAGGTAACGAATTGTTTAATTCGAGGGAACGAATTGTTAACTTGAGGGAACGAATTGTTATGTTGTGGGAACGAATTAATAAAATATATCCATGTCCCCTGCGAGGCTCCGTACATAATAACCCCAGAAACGTCGCTTTGACACATGAACAAGTTATTATCAGAAAAAGTTTCATAGTTCAGAATCGAAATATCTTGCCCATTTTGTTACCTTTGACCTCTAAGTGTGACATGACCTTCGACGTTGGTACGTGGGTATTGACAGCGACACATCGTCACATCATGGCAAACATTTGTGGCAAATTATTGAAAATCCATTGATCGGTTTAGAAGATATACGGCGGAAACGAAATCTCATTAGAAGTATTGACCTTTGACCTCTTAGTGTGCCATTGACATTGGACGTATGTACATGTATGTGGGTATTGAACGCGACACAACGTCTCATCATGACACACATCTGTGGTAAAATATATGAACATCCATTCATCGGTTTAGAAAATATAGAGCGGAAACGAAATCTCATGAGCATTTTTAGTTTAAACAATATTTATTTCAAATAATATACATGACATGCTCCAGATAAGCTGCGTATTTGCGTAAATACCCAATTAAAATTTCCAAAAACCCAATTGAAATCAGAAGTAGCGAGTATCAAAAAGCAATATCAAATTTGTGATACCTTTATCATGCTACAGAAAACAATAAACAGACAACAAATATAGCATATTTTTCTTATTTTTCATGAAAACACATCTTGGCATTTCATTAGAATTGTCTCCAAGGAGACAATTCTAATGAAATGCCAAGATATGTTTTCATTTCGAAGCAAAGTATTCAATAATTGATGTCTGTTGATGTGTAAACAGTACTATGATTTTATTTTACCCAATTAAAATATTGAAATACCCAATTGCTTCAGAAATGATGGAGTGAAAATACTCAATTACTAATTCCTTATCTGGAGCCCTGATACATGTATATATGTATCAAAATACATATAAAGTAACGGTGAATAAGGATTAGAATTGAACATTTTTGACATTTGACCTCTAAGTGTGGCAGTGACCTTGGATGTATGAACGTGTGTACCGAACGCGACACATCGTCTCATCATGGCAACATTTTGTGGCAAATCATTTGGAAATCCATTCATCGATTTAGAAGATATAGAATGGAAACGAAATTTTGACCTTTGAACTCTAAGTGTGACAATGACCTTTGACGTAGACATAAGGGTATTGAATGCGACACATCGTCTTATCATGGTAAGAATTTGTGGCAAATCATTTTAAAATGCATTCATCGGTTCAGACGACATAGAGCGGAAACGAAATTTCCAGCAGACCAACCCACCGACATGTTGACTCCGATATACCTCCACCATCCTCCCCACACACACACTCACACAAAACTTCGTTTGTGGCGGTATGACAACGTTAATTATCCCGTCAGCACAGTGCGTATGTGCCGTGAAACACGGTGCCGTGAAACATTTTTGATATCCTGTCAATACGACCTAATCACTGCGTACGAATATGTGCGGTGGCTGGGATTATTTTGTTTGCATTTTAAAGCCATTTGTAGGTGTTGACGGGATAAATAGAATAGTAGGTTAGTGCCGTGAAAGGGATAAATATCTGGCGCGGCACTGAAACGGGATGTGCTCGGCAGAGCCTCGCCCATCCCGTTTCCGAAACCTTGCCAGATACATGTATGTTTTCCCATTCACAGCACTAACCTACTATTCTCTATATAGAGGATGGATCTTCAAGAGTGATGCCAAACACCCTGTGTCTAAGATGTGGATGACATGTGAGCAAAACAATCTTTTAAATAGTGAGAATAGTAGGTTAGTGCCGTGAATGGGAAAAATAGCTGGCAAGACTTGGGAAACGGGATGGGCGATGCTCTGCCGAGCACATCCCGTTTCCGTGCCGCGCCAGATATGTTTCCCAAAATCAAAATGGCCGCCAGACAGTTATAGATTGCCATCTAAGGTATTGAAGCAATTTAAGAGCGTAAAGTGGATTTACTTGACCTATCAGATAAGCGGTCAATATTTTTAATATTCAATTCAATTCACTGTGACATGGAAAAAAATCAAAATGACCGCCAAATGTGACATATTTTACATATAACTACTCTCACACTCTATGTCAAAGCAAACATGATACTGATATTGGATATATTGACACAATTAACGCTTTCAGTACGTTCGATATGTTCGTAGACAAGTTGTTGAACATGGGAAGTCCAAGATGGCCGCCGCATATAAATATAGTATCATATAACAATAATGTAAACGACTGATAATTAAGTATAATTCCAGCACAAAAATATTTACACACTTCCCTAACATTTAATTGGTCCATAGCAAGTCTCTGTCCAGAATGTATATCCCAGTAAACTCCATGCCGTCAGGCGCAGTTAAAATAATTCTTAAGAAAACGGAAAATAAACACATTTTCTTGATGAATTTATTTCAAATGCTGGAATTATAAGGAATGAATGGCCTTTTTGTGGAATTTATCGGGGATATAAACTTGGAAAAGTCGCGGGAATACTGGACGAGGCCTTCCGGCCTTCGTCCAGTATTCCCGCGACTTTTCCAAGTTTATACCCCGATAAATTCCACAAAAAGGCCATTCATTCCTATAATATAACTGCATATTAGCGCCATATGGTAGTACATTGGTATAGATGTATTGGATTTAGGAATGTATGTACAGAAGTCAAAAATGGCCGCCAAATATTTAAAAAAAGGCATGTTGCCTAGCTAGCTTATACTGCGCAAATTGAATAATAATTACTGGGGCTATTGATTAATTTAAGCATATTAGTATACATATCTCATACATATCTGGACAATTATGTCAATAGAAGAAGCTTTAGATGGCCGCCAGATATAAATTACCTTGCAATGACAATCATATTGTGTAATGATTAAAATATGAAATGTCACGTTGACCTATTTCAAAGAAAACACACATATTTATGTCAATATTGTGTTCTTTTGTAACCTTGTTATGAAATTAGACACGTGTTCCAATAGCAGAAGACTAAGACGGCTGCCAAATATAAATTACAGCAATTATCGTTTAGTAATTAAGTCATATAATTTAGTTCAGTCCAGCTCCATAAGGAGCACACTGTTATAGCAATATTTTACTTGTGAATAAAGTAACATTTTCTATAACTTTATACATGTACGCTCACACATGTGTCACTACATGTAGCAGACTTCCAAGTTGGTATTCCAATATAACTAGATTACCTTATAGTAACAATCAAATCGTTTATAATAGCTATTTTTCTTTTTATCATTCTTGGTTTTGCAAATAATGCTTTTCTTAAGCAAATATATTTGTTATCATACCGATGAACCTGTCAGCCAATATAGCTATGCAATTTCATACGCTATATATCAAAAGTGCTTTATTTTATAAAAAATATATAATCGGACAAATGGTAATGTTATCTGCTAACACAGGTATTGACAAATACATTTTCAAATGGAGTGTTTTCACAATGCTTATGTTCCACTTTTCTGGCGAACACCACATGGATCCACGCAATTGGCGCAATGAATTCACTTAGCAAAGATGTTATTAAATTATGTACCCGATGTATGTACGTACAACTGCGTGTGAAGCGCTAACCTATGTTTAGCTGTTGCGTGGTTTAATGTGTAACGTATGGATTGTCATGT
This sequence comes from Conchocele bisecta, assembly GCA_029237695.1. NCBI lineage: Eukaryota > Metazoa > Mollusca > Bivalvia > Lucinida > Thyasiridae > Conchocele > Conchocele bisecta. Next base: position 30,342,217 of record CM055266.1, read on the forward strand.
CAAGATTGCAACATTTCTACAAATGTATGTCAATGACGATCGCATAATAATGGCATGATTATTAACAATAAGAGAACACAGTAGAAAAGTGAGACCCATAAACCCATGAAAAGAAGAAACCAACGCAATAAATACTTCCTAATAAACAAATGGCATGCGCACATCGGTGGTCGCAGAACGCGGCACAAACATGCACTCCACGATCAGCGGTGTACGGTCCCAAAACGAAAGCAACAGTGCATGCACTACATAAACAGTATAACAAATGCAGAGCAAGCACAACAACAACTATTCCCCTATGAACTACTGGTAAAGTAACAGGAAATTCAAATCCCAATGAAGTACAGTACACGGAGACATGACAAGAAGGATGCTACCTTGGACAGGACAGTACATAAAACAGACCACTTGTATGGTTGAACCTGTTTAACAAACCTCCCGCTTACCTCGCCATCATGCTTCAAAAGGACAGCAACATATGTACAAGGCAATCAAAAAAGAATAATATATCATACGATAAAGACAAACTAATCACAATGAAATACATAGTATACATGAAATGAAAGTTAATATTGTAGATATGACTATCAGAAAAGAAGAAGATATGATGACACAAAACCTCTAACCGCAAGGGATGACAGTTACATTGTTCCGCATTGTCAAATAAGTATAGTAAATTTCGTGATTACTGCACTCCTTATATCCATTGTATGGTACCTTGAAGGCTGTCATGTTGTATATATTGTTGCTGTCTGCAATGACTATAACAGTTATTGTTACCATGATAGAGTATTTAGTAGTAGCACAACTGGAATTAATGTCATATATCATTTCCATGTGTATTAGTTGTGTCCATACTATAGTATTTATTCTACATTATATCATTGTTTTTCTCAGAATTGTTGAATTTGTGATTAAATTTGATTTATTTGTTTAGCATTTACGTACTCTGATGATTTCATATCTTATTATTTTAAAATAGCATATGCATGCACTCCATATTGAGTTTTATGTAATAAAATCAACTGCACCTGTATGTCAGACGTTGAATTCCGACTTATCATTGACATGAAGAATGGTATAGAAACATTACATTATCTCATCAACTCTACCTAATCAATAACAATTTGAATTTCTATCAATTACTTGCAGTTTACCAAATGATAAGTGATATCAAAATGTTGTACATCAATCACTATGTACATTTGTGGAAATTATGTACATTTCGCAAAAAAAAAAAACTTATGTCACAATGTATGCATGTTAAACTGGTTTAACGCAAGTAATGTTAGCCAGAAACTTGAATAACGCTAATGGAACGCTGTAGATATATATATTTATCATTTGTACTAGCCAGGTTAGCCATTTCGTGTGATTTCACAGTAAACATGTTGAGCATTGAAGCTTTTGGAACCAATGGTATGAAAGTATTTATTCAAATTAGGAAGTCCTTAAAGTTTACTGTAAAGTTCCACACTACATCTTCCTACCAACGCCCCACTACAGTATATAAATTTGTTAGTCATCTTGGATTTGGTGTCAGAATATTTTCAGCATGAATGTTGATGTGGAATGGCAAGACAAGAAGGCTTTCCAAAATAAACTGAATAATCCAACGTATATAACCGAATGTACTATATTACATATTATATCAGTAAATGGACTTCTGTTATTGAACGTTGTCTAATGGCGTTTATCACGTCAACACAGTGCGTATGTGCCGTGAAACACGGTGCCGTGAAACATTTTTGATATCCAGTCAATACTATTTTTGCATTTTAAAGCCATTTTTAGGTGTTGACGGGATAAATAGAATACATGTAGTAGGTTAGTGCCGTGAATGGGAAAATATATCTGGCGCGGCAAAGAAACGGGATGTGCTCGGCAGAGCCTCGCCCATCCAGTTTCCTGAGCCTTGCCAGATATTTTTTCCCATTCACGGCACTAACCTACTATTCTCTATATATTAACTTAAGAATACTTAGATGTGACATCCGAGTGTAATTATATAAGCAATTTGCTGCAATAATATCAATATAGTTGGCGGCCATCTTGGACTAATGCTGTTGAAACAAAGATCTATATGCGTACCTAAGGTACTAAAATCATTGTGTATCTAAATACAATAGTTTATGCTCATTTGCTCTAATACATGGTCTGAGTGCAATTATATATGTTTTCCTATGTACAGTAGCGCTTTTCTGCTCCTCCTATTTGTATATACTAATATCGTATACATATCGTAATCGTATAGTATTGGTATATTTAATGAGCATATCGTATGATCATATAATATTGGTATGTTTGTACCGTATCATCGTATAGTACAAACGTACTATACGAATAGTATACAAACATACGATATCCGTTCATATATACGATATATCCGTACGGATATGAGTACTGATATGGTATGAATATACCTTAATTTGGTATGTTTGTACGATACAAACGTACCAGAATTATACACATGTATAAAAATCGTATAAACGTACGATTTGAATGGTATATCTATACGATATTGGTTGGTATGTACGGTACAAACATACCGTACGTTTATACTATATGCATATAGTATAGAAAACATACCGTATTGGTATAGTATACGTATAGTATTGGTATAGTACGTATAGTTGACCTGCAGAAAAGCGCTACTGTAGACATACGATTAATGTAATATATTTATAATTGGCGACCATTCTGGAGTTCTGCTGTTTAGATTATTATTCAATTTCACTGCAAAGTTACAAAAAGAAACAATCATTGTTTCAGTAAACTCAAGATTATAAAGATCATACTCTGTGCTGTGACGAACTAGTGAAATTACGTACAATTATCACAATTTTCATGACTGTCAAATATGCCCAGTTTACGCTCTTAAATTGCTTAATTTCATCATGTGAATGCAACTATATGGCACACTACATGTATATGGCAGCTATCCTGAATACATGTAAATTTCTCAAAACGTTCAAGGGTGACAGTTTTTCAAAATGAGAAGGCCTGGACATGCAAAATCAGTAATAAATCGAAGTACTGAAAGTACTGAACATATGGTACTACAAGAATTCCGCCACGGAAGCGGTGTCGCGCCTGAAAATGCCTTGTCGGTACAAAACAATGTTGTAGCAGTATTTGTGTTAAAGTTGTTTCTGCATTACTTTGACATCGCCATGTTTACTTCTGTTTTGTGAATGAAATAGTTGGCCCCGGATCGAGTATATTAAAACATACAAATGACGTCATTGGGGAAACCGCTGACAAAATGTTCAATGTATGGAAGCCCAAACTTGTTAGAATTTGTTTTCTTCGTATTTTCAGTACTTGCATTACTATGGGTATTAATCTACGCTGGATGTGTTATACTGTCATTAATTTGTTCCCTGATTGTAATTTATCACTTACTGACTTATTAACCCCATTCCCTGAACGTAGAATGTTGTTGTTATGGTTATTCCAAGATATCACTACGGACTAAGTATGGTGTCTGTATGCACAATAGTATTCCATCTACAAGCTTGACTAAAAACCTTAACCAAGGTTGAGTAAAAACCTTAACCAAGGGGAATTAAGTAAGTAATTTAAGGTTAAATGTAGGTGAAGGTCAAATATAGGTCAGGGGTTGTTGATGTACATCACTAGGAGATGAAGTTGTCCAAGTATGGTTGGTGTAGGGCCATGAGTATTCCATCTACAAGCTTGACTAAAAACCTTAACCAAAGAGAATTAAGTATATTTAAGGTTAAATGTAGGTGAAGGTAAATATAGGTCAGGGTTGTTGTGTACATCACAGGAGATGAAGTTGTCAAGTCAATTGTTGGTGAAGTGCCATGAGAATCCCATCGACAAGCGTGGACTAAAAACCTTATCCATAAAGAGAATTAAGTAAGTAATTCAAGAGGAAATGTAGGTCAAGGTCAAATATAATCAGGGGTTATTGATGTACATCACTATGAGAAAAGGTTGTCCAATTATGGTGTCTGTATGCACAATAGTATTCCATGTACAAGCTTAAGTAAAAAGCTTAACCAAGGTCGAGTAAAAACCTTAACCAATGGGAATTAAGTAAGTAATTCAAGGTTAAATGTAGGTCAAGGTCAAATATAGGTCAGGGGTTGTTGATGTACATCACTAGGAGATGAAGTTGTCCAAGTATGGTTGGTGTAGGGCCAGGAGTATTCCATCTACAAGCTTGACTAAAAACGTTAACCAAGGGGAATTAAGCAATTCAAGAGGAAATGTAGGTCAAGGTCAAATATAGATCAGGGGTTGTTGATGTACATCACTAGGAGATGAAGTTGTCCAAGTATGGTGGGTGTAGGGCCAGTAGTATTCCATATAGAAGGTTGACTAAAAACCTTTAAGTAATTGAAGAGGAAATGTAGGTGAAGGTCAAATATAGATCAGGGATTATTGATGTACATACCTATGAGAAAAGGTTGTCGAAGTATGGTGTCTGGATGCACAATAGTATTCAATGTACAAGCTTGAAAAAAAACCTTAACCAAGGTAGACTAAAAACCTTAACCAAGGGGAATTAAGTAAGTAATTCAAGAGGAAATGTAGGTGAAGGTCAAATATAGATCAGGGGTTATTGATGTGCATCACTAGGAGATGAAGTTGTCCAAGTATGGTGGGTGTAGGGCCAGTAGTATTGCATATACAAACTTGACTAAAAACCTTAACCAAGGTTGACTAAAAACCTTAACCAAGGGGAATTAACCAAGTAATTCAAGAGGAACTGTAGGTCAAGGTCAAATATAGATCAGGGGTTATTGATGTACATCACTAGGAGATGAAGTTGTCCAAGTATGGTGGGTGTAGGGCCAGTAGTATTCCATATACAAGCTTGACTAAAAACCTTAACCAAGGCGTGACGCCGACGCCGACGCCGGGGTGACAACATAAGCTCTACTTATTCTTCGGAATAGTCGAGCTAAAAATTAATAAATTTATCCTTAAATTAAAAATTTCTCCCTCAAAGCATACTTTGCTAGAAAAGTATACTTTGCAATGTTGATGGAATCGGCTAGTGATCGTCTTACACCGTCACACAGGACACACCGTCTCACGGCTTGTGTGACCAGTGGAGCTACTGATATGTGACTGGAAAAATAGGCCCATGGCTTGTGTGACAAGTGGAGCTACCGATCTGTGACTGGAAAAATAGGCCCATGGCTTGTGTGATCAGTGGAGCTACTGATCTGTGACTGGAGAAATAGGCTCATGGCTTGTGTGACAAATCGAGCTACCGATCTCTGGCTGGATAAATAGGCTCATGGCTTGTGTGACATGTGGAGCTACCTGTGACTGGAGAAATAGGCTCATGGCTTGTGTGACCAGTGGAGCTACGGATCTGTGACTGGGGAAATAGGACCATGGCTTGTGTGACCAGTGGAGCTACGGATCTGACTGGAGAAATAGGCCCATGGCTTGTGTGACCAGTGGAGCTACGGATCTGTGACTGGAGAAATAGGCCCATGGCTTGTGTGACCAGTGGAGCTACGGATCTGTAACTGGAGAAATAGGCCCATTGGCTTGTGTGACCAGTGGAGCTGCGGATATGTAACTGGATAGCCCATGGCTTGTGTGACCAGTGGAGCTACCGATCTGTGACTGCAGAAATAGGCCCATGGCTCGAGTGGCCAGTGGAGCTACCGATCGGTGACTGGAGAAATAGGCTCAGGGCTTGTGTTACCTGTGGAGCTACCGATATGTGACTGGAGAAATAGGCCCATGGCTTGAGTGGCCATTGGAGCTACCGATCAGTGACTGGAGAAATAGGCTCATGGCTTGTGTGACCAGTCGAGCTACATATCTGTGACTGGAGAAATAGGCGTATGGTTTGTGTGACCAGTCGAGCTACCGATCTGTGGCTGGAGAAATAGGCACATGGTTTGTATGACCAGTGGAGCTACCGATTTGTAACTGGAGAAATAGGCCCATTGTGTGTGTGACCAGTGGAGCTACCGATTTGTAACTGGAGAAATAGGCCCATTGTGTGTGTGACCAGTGGAGCTACCGATCTGTGACTGGAGAAATAGGCTCATGGCTTGCGTGACAAGTCGAGCTACTGATATGTGACTGAAGAAATAGGCTCATGGCTTGTGTGACCATTCACGCTACCGATCTGTGACTGGATAAATAGGCTCATGGCTTGTGTGACAAGTCGAGCTACCGATCTCTGGCTGGAGAAAGAGGCTCGTGGCTTGTGTGACCAGTCGAGCTACCGATCAGTGACTGGAGAAATATGCTGATGGCTTGTGTGACCAGTCGAGCTACCGATCTGTGACTGGAGAAATAGGCTCATGGCTTGTGTGACCATTCGGGCTACCGATCTGTAAGTGGAGAAAGAGGCTCATGGCTTGTGACCAGTGGGGCTACCGATCTGTGACTGGTGAAAGAGGCTCATGGCTTGTGTAACCAGTGGAGCTACGGATCTGTGATTGGAGAAAGAGGCTCATGGCTTGTGACCAGTGGAGCTGGTCATACGTCATGTACAACTAAAATGTTCGAAAGTGCAAATATATGATCGTATGAAATTTCAATTGATAGATTTGCATTTATTAAGCATAGGCTATGCTCAATAAATGTAAATCCAATAATAGTTTACAAGACAACATTATTAATGTTGAATTTACAGACTATCACAAGTTTGCACTTAAAAACATTTTAGTCAATCGAAGTTTAGTGAAATGGCGACCCCCAGTTCTGCATGAGGGAGTTCACAAACACCGGAAAAGGAAGACAATTGAAATATTCTTTGATTTATAATAATATGTAATAAAATCTATTCACGTATAACATATAGATATACACAAAAAGTTACAATAAAATTTCAACATATATATCTGTTGGCAATATGTGCAGACAAAATGGGCCGACAGTTGACAAAATGGACCTTGATATGATTGCAATCATTGATTGAATGAACTTTCACATGCATTCGACAATGTCATATACAGATGGGAATACACCTGCATAGGGCAGCATTGGGAATCATGCACCGATTGATTTATTTATGTATTGGTGTTCAACAGCTAAGGTCATTTAAGGCCGGGCTAACAGGTTTGATCCCATATTTATCCTGCTGCCTTGGCGGAAAAATCCCAAAATCAGAACAGAATATTTACATTGAAATATATATTCAGCCCTGAAATTATAATAACCTGACCTGGTGCCGGGTCCATAACACACCAACGTCACTTGGCTCCTCCCCTAAAAGTAACACTGACCGGATTACTCTTATAAAGGGTATAACCAGATTCAACTCTCACATACAAGAAAGACAAAGACGAATTCTGCACAGAAATTAATATATCCTAATAATGCACAATATCCTGATCTTGTGCCAGCTGTCCTTTCCACACCAGATCACTTGGACCGAGGTGTGAATCCAGAATGGTGTGAATCCCAGTAAAGCTCGACTCCACATTAAGATTTGCATACCCTGCATATTCATACATGTGAACAGTGTAGACCCCGATCAGCCTGCACAGATGTGCAGGCTGATCGGGGTCTACACTGTTCCCTATTCAATATAAACCTAATTTTCTTTCTATACTGCATCAGATCAACATGTATACTTGTTGAAAATACAGTAAAATATTGCTAGTCAGCCAAGGGACCAAGCTGGATCCCAAGCAAACAAAAGGTTCGCTTTGTTTATTGGTGTTTAATGGCCTATCAACAGCTCATTTAAGGTCGGGCCAACAGGTTCGATCCCGTATTTAACCTGCTGCATTGGGGGAAAATCCGAAAGTCAGAACGGAATATTTATATTGAGAAAAAATACCAACAAAAGGTACCTGACAACATGTATTACCGGCATAACCCCAGATCAGTCGTTCGTGCAGTCCAAGAAGCTTCTACAATGTGCACAATTGATGTAGCTTTCTTTTCTACAGAACAGATTGGATCCTGCCTAAAACAGCTAACTTCATATTGAGACAAGGCCTTGGCTAATGTGAAAGAGCAGTGGGTTTGTTTAGCTGGTCATTTAAGGCCGAGCCAACGGGTTCGAACCCATATTTAACCTGCTGCATTAGGGGGAAAATCCCAAAATCAGAACGGAATATTAACATCGAAAAATATATATATTCAGCCCTAAAATTAGAATAACCGGACCTGGTGCCAGGTCCATACCACACCAAAGTCACTTGGCCCCTTCCCCTAAGGTAAGGATGAACCGCGATTGTTAAATTACTCCTAGTATGCTCCCACCTGCCACCCACCCTGCTTAGAGAAAGTGAAATGGTTTAATGTCCCTAAAACAGCTAAGTCCATATTGAGTGAGTGAGTGAGTGAGTGAATAGGGTTTAACGTCCGCTTTTCTGACATAGAGGTACAAGCCTCAGGGAGTCTACACGCAGACGGGTCAACGGGGTCGAGTCCCATATCCACCTGTCCAAGGGGGGTAAATCCCAACTTCAGAACTCAATATTTACAATCAAAATATATATTCAGTCCTGAAATTAGAACAACCTGATCTGGTGCCAGGCCCTCGCCACACCAGCATCATTTATCCCATCCCCTAAAAGTAATAGGATTAGCGCTAATCTTACTTTTATATATGGGGCATAGCCCGACTCAACTCTCACATACAAGAAAGCCAAAAATGTACATGAGGGCCAAATCCGGTATAGTGGGTTCCATAGAAAGTATGAACCCAATCGTTAAGCCAGTTTAGTCGCCTTTTACGACAAGCAATGGCTACTGCAGCACTATTCTCAGGATCAGTTGATCCCGCCCCGGTGCCTGCACGGGGCCAAGTCCATATTGAGACGGGGCCTCATCTAATGTGAAAGAGCAGTGGGATGGAAATATTAGGAAAGTATTTTTTCAAGCTGAGTTGTGAATTGAACTTACAACCTTTGGTATTGATGTCCAGAGCTCTATACACCAGCGGCCCGTTTCAGTAAACTTTGTACGACTAAAATATTCGCAAGTTTGAAATTTTGAAGTTTTCTTGTAAACAATTATTGGATTCACATGTATTGAACATAGGATATGCATGCAGCCTATGTTCAATAAATGTAACTCCATCAATTGAAATTTCCAGACTATCCTAAATTTGCACTTACGAACCTTTTAGTCGTACAAAGTTTAGTGAAACGGCCCCCTGGCTACCAAACCATACCTAGATCCTGATTAAACATCAAGTAACAGGCTATGGCCTGATGAAGCAAGTTTATGATCAACACTATTTGCCTTGTACTCAACAGTGCATTAAATGTCCAGCAAACAATACAGAATATTATCAGATTGCATGTGCCTGGTAGCTGATCAGGATATACACGATACTCATCACAAATGATACATGGATGTGACTGGAGAAATGGGGATTATGGCATTTGCGACCATTGTAGACCCAGGCCAGACTGCGTGTACGCACAGTCTGATCAGGGTATGCACTGTTTGCCATTCAGGCATTGAAACATTTATCATTCTTCAAAGAAACAGGATAGATTGATAGATTGATAGATAGATAGATAGATAGATAGATAGATATAGATAGATAGATAGATAGATAGATAGATATACAGTGGAACCTCTCCAAACCGGACACCCTGTGAGATCCCCAGTACAGTGTGGGAGGTGGTTCCCAGGGTGTCCAGTTTGGATATGTTCCACTGTACATCAGACATGCTAGCGCTTCATTGCAACAATCATGAAAAGTCATTGTAATCATGCAGAGATACATAACAGCAAAACACATCCAAGTTAAACATCAATATTTTTCAAAGTGTCTAGTTTAGAGAGGTTGCACTGTATAACTATCAGATGAGGAGCTAGATTGACAACAATTGTCATCAGCTCCATTTCTCCAGACACAGCCACAAACAAATGTAGGCCTGTTTTTGTTGGAATGTGACGGACACATACAATGGTCACAAATGTCTGAAGGTCCTTTTCGTCCACGACGGCTCGAATAACATAATTATATATGATCTATGGCCTGACAAACCTGGAATTATTGGCTTTGCAACGAGTCTCGGATTACACAGCAAGGGCGTCATCAGGGGGTTCATACGAACCCCCCTTTTTGAGCCAACATGATTTTTTAAAACTAAAAATGGCAAAAATAGAAGATTATTTTTGCTCATATCACTCTTATAGGTTAAATTTCATGATCGAATAGTTGAATACACTTTTTCTGTTTTATATTGCATTTTATAATATGATTTTTTTATTTTCGAACCCCCCGCCCCCCCCCCCCCTCCCTTATGAAAAGCTGGTAATGCCCCTGCACAGGTACATTAAGATTCATTCTCATTATATGCTAGTGCAGAATTGATTTGATTTATTGGGGGAAAATCTAAAAATCAGAACGGAATATTTACATCGAGATAAATATATATTCAGCCCTGAAATTAGAATAACCCCGATTCCAGTAAGGAATTACCCATCGCAAGCTCCCAAAAAAACACCACAAGGTGCAGAATTGATACTGTACATAGTGACTGAATTATGAAGACTCTGATCAGACTATGTGGATGCCCATTCTGGGGCCGATGTTATAATACCATGGTTCTGACTTTCAAGCTCCAGATAAGCTTTGTGTCAAAATAGTATTGTACCCCTTGATTTTAAATTAAATGTGTATTTTTTTATTTTTACAAATGGATTATTGACTTTCTTCATTATTAAATAGGGAACAAATGATCAAAACATATTTAAACATTCACTTATTTGAGTGTATTATACTTATTTATACTGTAATAGAGTTGAACATTTACTTAGTTGAGCTGCAAACTCAACTAAATATGTTTTCAACTTTATTACTCAATTTGAAAATCAATGCGTATTTTCACATTGCTGCAAGTATTTTGTACTCCCACTGTTGATAATCAATGCGTAATCAGCTAAAATAAGTGCTTAAAATATGCCAATATACCCCTTATCTGGAGCTCTGCAGACAAGTACAAAAAAATGTAATAACCTTGGGCGCTGGGCCCTTGTATATAAAAGTTAAAAGTACATTCTCAAAATTATTACTCAAAACCAGGCAGTATGATTGGCCAAGACTGAGCACAGCTCAGGCTCGGCCAATCAAACTTCCTGATTTAGAGTACGAGTACATATTCAAAAGTTTTAAAAACTGACTCTAGTATAGGTTTTCAGTAGACAAACATGTAAGAGGTATGGATTTGTTTGTGTCTTCACTGGTCACACGTAAGAGGTATGGATTTGTTTGGGTCTTCACAGGTCACAAGGCAATAATCCAGCGTTTGTCAGATAACGGACAATGATTTTTGATACGTTTTAAGCTATATAAATGGATATCCTATAATATGACACTGTAATACTATATTTAAAAAGTATATAACCGGGTAAGACAATACCACACGACCTTGTAATACATTCTCTTTGTAGATTTGTATTTTGGCACCGACAACAAATAGTACAAATGGGAAGATAATAGTTTACCAAATACTGCGGTCAAAGAATATCCCCCGCCCCCATCTCTGTTGCTTGTTTGGGTGGGGGGGGGGGGGGAATATTCGCCAAACTTCTCCCCACCCCCACTTGTTTTTGTTAGCAGTGACTTATTGATGCATGGATAATAGGCAGCAAACAAGTGATAATATTGAGCAAACATCTACATCTCCAATGCTGGTAGTGGTCATGTGGGGGTATTTGGATATTATTTGGATATTATTTGGCGTATATGGGGGATTAATATTCAGTCAATAGGGGAGGGGAAGATGTTTGCTGATATTATCCCCTCCCCCACCTCGTGAGACAAACACCAGCAACAGGGGAGGGAAAGATGTTCACAGAATATTACCCCCCCCCCACCCCCACGCCACATTTCTTCACACAACAAGAGTGCCGGAAGTCACAAAATACGCCCATCATAGATGGGCCAGACAGCGAAGATGCAGAAATGTTTGTTTGTTTGTTAGTTGGGGCTTAATCAACATTTAAGGCCGGGTCAATGGGTTTAGTACTAAATCCCATATATTACCTGTACAAGTACATGTACATGTTCAAGTACATGTACAAATGGGGGAGAAAATCCCAAAATCAGAAATGAATATTTACAATAAAAAAATATATATATTTAGCCCTGAAATCAGAATAATCCTACTCTGATGCCAGGTCCTCGCTACATCAGAATCACTTGGCCCCCCCCTCCAAAAGCAGTAGGATCAGTAATAATCTTACAACTTTTATAATGGACCTAATTCAATTCCCAGGTAACAAAAGAACCAAAGATAAAAACGCACCTGAGGGACAAACCAGACAAATCGTGATTCCTATAACAAGGAGGAACCCCTACTGTTAATTTATGCCGTCACGTTCACCCGACCAACCATCCACCATGCAGAAATGTGAAGCTGTCACCAAGGCAAGAAACCTTAATGTGAATTTGAAAAACTATAGCATCATTTCTTACTCTTGTTGTGATAAGCAGGTATACTAAGACGTGTGTATAGTGTAGGAATGAATGGCCTTTTTGTGGAATTTATCGGGGTATAAAATTGGAAAATGTCGCGGGAATACTGGACGAAGCGATAAAAAATTACAATTTTGAAAAAAAAATCAAAAAAAAAAGTTGTTTTTTTGTTGTTTTTTTCGAAAATTTTAATTTTTTAAGGCCTCGTCCAGTATTCCCGCGACTTTTCCAAGTTTATATCCCCGATAAATTACACAAAAAGGCCATTCATTCCTTATAATTCCAGCATTTGAAATAAATTCATTAAGAAAATGTGTTTATTTTCCGTTTTTTTAACAATTATTTTAACTGCGCCGCACGGTTATGGAAAGTAGTTCGGCGTGGGAGTTTACTGGGATATAAATTTTGAACAGAGACTTGCTACGGGCTAATCAAATGTTGGGGAATTGTGTAAATATTTTTGTGCTGGAATTATTTTCAGATGATTGACTGAAATGTTTTAGAGGAGTATAGCGTATACATACAAACTCTGTACCCTATATAGAATTGCATACAAAAAAGCAGAAAAAAATGGCCAAGTTAAAAAGGTGATATCTTTGTTAAAAAAACATTTTTGCAACATACAAATACGAAGGAGCACATCTTCAATATGTGTGGAATATGTGTGTATAGTTTCAGATCAACTGACTGAAAGGTTTTATGGGATGTATGTATAGTGTACATAGACTCTGCAGTTTTTCTGTCCGCCGCCCACCCGCCACCCGCCCAGCAGAAAAACATAATCATTACATAGCGGTCATAATAAAACCATCAACAGGGGAGAGGAAGATGTTCACCAAATATTATCCTCAACCCCCCCCCCCTACATCTCATCACATAAACACCATTAACAGGCTCTAAAAAAATAACAGTATATGGTATTTCTATTAATATAAATACCGTTACCAATTCTACTTTTTGCTGAGCATAGTCATATTGATCTTTAGAAAATTGACACACAAACAATACATGTACCAACTAGACATTATATTTGTAAAACTTGGACATACCCCCGTGGCATACTGGGGCCCATTTCACTAAACATCTTACGACTAAAATGTTCGTAAGTTCAAATTTAAGATCGTCTGTAAATTTCAATTTATGGATTTACATTTATTGAGCATAGGCTTTCAATAAATGTAAATCCATTAATTATTTACAAGAAAACAATGTTAATGTGAATTTACAGACTATCAAAATTTTGCACTTACGAACATTTTAGTCGTACAAAGTTTAGTGAAACGGCCGGCCCCCTGGAGTCTAACTAGAGATTGTGTGTAAAAAAGAAAACTTTAAATTTACAAAAATTTCAAAGTCATTTGAGAAAGTCTTAGAAACTGTTTGATGTAAGAAAATGGCTAAGTGTTTCAGCGACATTTTGAAGGTGACAAAGGTCAAGGTCGTGTTAATGGTGGCGCGAGTGTGTGAAAAATGTTCAGGTGATTCAAGTGTCCAAGTACTGAAGCAATCCTTCACGCAATATTGATGATATTACATGTTGGAGAAACTCTTACAAACTTTTTGACGTACATGTACACAGACGGACGGACCTCAAGAGGAACGCAATATGACCCCCTTGCTATTGCATAGGGGGCATAACTTGGGCATCGTTATCACTAAGCTAATACCCTTGCTGGCAGCCTTTATAATGCCCTTGACATTGGGCGGTTGGACGTGGGTCATATGCAAAACAAAGCATCATCCCTAGACACACATTGTCGCCAAATATTTTCAAAATTGGTCAAGCGGTTCATAAGTTATTGAACTAGATGGCCGCGGCCCGCATGTTGCACCCGCCGAGACTTTGACAGTATTATAATACTTTAATTAGTTTTTGGTTAAAGTTTTCTTGGTATCGAGTATACCGAGAAAACCAAAAACTTTAACCGGACGCATGTACGTACGTACAGACATACGTACATACGGTACACCAATGTGCCAACTATATCGCAGTCTGCAAGCGGGCGCGACATAAATGAAATGTGTTACTAATGCACGCACGTACGTAAACACGGCGAGGAGACAATAACTTGTTACATGTGAAAATGTAAGCATGAATGAGATGACTGCATGACAAACTTGCAAGTAAGGCAGGCTGAGGGTGCGACACCATTTATACAATAGATGGGGATATGATGTATGTATGCACAGTTTGTTTGTTTGTTTATTATAGGAATGAATGGCCTTTTTGTGGAATTTATCGGGGTATAAACTTGGAAAACTCGCGGGAATACTGGACGAAGGCCGGAAGGCCTCGTCCAGTATTCCCGCGACTTTTCCAAGTTTATATCCCCGATAAATTACACAAAAAGGCCATTCATTCCTTATAATTCCAGCATTTGAAATAAATTCATCAAGAAAATATGTTTATTTTCCGTTTTCTTAAGAATTATTTTAACTGCGCCTCACGGTTACGGAAAGTAGTTCGGCGTGGGAGTTTACTGGGATATAAATTTTGGACATAGACTTGCTACGGGCCAATCAAATGTTAGGGAATTGTGTAAATATTTTTGTGCTGGAATTATTAGTGTTTAACGGCCTATTAACAGCTAAGGTCATGTAAGGCCGGGCAAACGGGTTCAATCCCGTTTTAAACTGCTGCATTGGGGTGAAAATCACAAAATCAGAACTGAATATTTACATGGAGAACAAATATATTCAGCCCTGAAATTAGAATAACCTGACCTGGTGCCAGGTCCATACCACACCAAGTCACTTGGCCCCTTCCCCTAAAATAAGATTACGAATATCGTACTACTCACATAAGGGGTATAACCAGATTCAACTGTCACATACAAAATGCCAAAGACGTATGTGAGGGCCAAACCGGGTCTCAAGTCAGGATTCCGGTAAGGATGAACCCCGATCGTTAAATTACCTATTGCGTGCTCCCACCTGCCACCCGTTTGTATGCACAGTAATATATGGGCCGCCAGCTAGCAAAATGGATCTTAGGATATGTGTAGCCGGCGTCCCCTATTTTAGTTGACAAATAGTTGATAATATGGAACACAACATTGGTTTACACAGGCTGGTATGTTAACATGGAAAATCAAGTGATCACGAAATTGCAGATTTTAAAAAATTTGCAAACATCTGCCAATGTAACTAGCGAAATATATGGTTTCCCTACAACAGTGAGCGTGCCAATATTTAGGGTTAGTATGGCAGTACTGGTTTGATCACAATAACAATGTATTCGGACACAATTTGCTTTTGGAAAACCCTGTTTCCCCACAGCAAATTGTGTCCGAATATTTAGGGTTATTACGGTAGATACATTATTTTATTTTATATGCTATATTTCATCTGACGGAATGTATATATTAAAGATGATTTGATTTGATTGAAGGTCATTTTAGACCGAGCTACCGGGGTCAAATCTCACATTTCACCAGTGATGGGGGAAAATGCCAAAATATATATTCAGCTCTGGCCAGGTCCTCACCACACTTAGCCCCACTCCCTAACAGTAATAAGAATACTACTTTTATAAAATGTATAACCGGAGTCAACTCTCACGTAACCAGGAAGCCAAAAATGTATGTGACGGCCAAACCAGTAGCCTATTTCACCAATATTGCAATGTATACCTTTCTAGCAAAGTATACTTTGAAGGAGACATTTTCAATTTTAGGATAAATTTAATATTTTTTATTATACTGAATGTATTACATTATCACAGCCAAAATGGCAGTGTTAATGTATTAAATAAATTTAGTATAATAATTCTGCATACTTCGAATCATATATGCAGTCGTTAGTTCTATATGAAATAATGCATTTTAGGAAAAATAAATGATTACTCCCTCAAAGAATACTTTGCTGGATAAGTATACTTTGCAATTTTGATGAAATCGGCTACAGGGGTATCAGGATTCGGGTAAGGATGAAACCCATCATTAGATTTACCCTTCACATTCTCCCAACCCACTTCCCATTTATAAAAGATGAATGCCGGTATATACATATTTTTACACTCCAGTTATGTATTTTTCCAATACTCGTAAAATATATCGCCAAAACACATATAATTTATTGCTATTTTGACTCATATTGCGTTGACAATTAAGCTGTTTACACAAACTATGTAACTCTCCACAAAAGCAAATACACAAGCATGTTAAGAATTAACGTGCACATTCCGCAAACTATTTCTAAAATAACATAAGCGAGTGTCGCCCGCACAAAGGTCAAGGTCAACATGGTCAAGGTGGATAGTCATAAATGTCAGGAAGCTATTGATACAGTTTGGTAATGATCAGAGATATTCGACATTTGGACGTACATACAAAATTGTTGGTGCCTACTATGACCTTGCCGTTGACGGCTCAGCCAGAATTGTGACCGCTATGTCTCATTTTAAACTAGTATAGGTAGGAGTCTGTTTGTTTTGTTTGTTTATTGGTGTTTAACGGCTTATCAACAGCTAAGCTCATTTAAGGCCGGGCCAACGGGTTCAATCCCACATTTAACCTGCTGTATTGGCGGGAAAATTCCAAAATCAGAACAGAATATTTACATCCAAGAAAAAAATATATTCAGCCCTGAAATTAGAATAACCTGACCTGGTGCCAGGTCCATACCGCACCAAAGTCATTTGGCCCATTCCCCTAAAAGTAATAGGATTAGGAATAATCATATTACTCATATAAGGGGTATAACCAGATTTAACCCTCACATACAAGAATGTCAAAGACGTACCTGAGGGCCAAACCAGGTCTCCGTTCGGGATTCCGGTAAGGATGAATCCCGATCATTAAATTACCCATTACATGCTCCCACCTGCCAACCACACTTGCATTGGTGAGACAAAAGTGGTATGGTTTACTTATGCTTACCGGCAAATATTTTGTAATCATTGCTATTTTGGGTCATGTTATTCCCCACACTGGCAAATATGTCTAGGAACAATTGAGACACGACATGTGATTTTGTACCTACTGTCTGTTCCACGTTTTGCTGCCGACGAACATTTGTCCATTAAACACATTAAATCTAAAAAATATTTAAAATTAAGTACTTTTACATCAATAACACAAAATTCACACTGCCTAAACAAAATTATTTCATGAAATTCCATCAAATATTGATTTTATTGCGAAAAAACGATTTTCCTATGGGAATTTAACATGGGGTGTCAATTTCCAAAAGTTTTGGAAATTGACTCGGAAACCTGGCGATATAGCTTGAAAATGATTTAACTAAGAAAACAAGTTACATTTTGAAAATCGTTTTTTCGCAATAAAATCAATATTTGATTGAATTTCATCAAATAATGTTTTTTGAGGAGGGTGAATTTTTTGTTATTGATAAAAAGTACTTACTTTTAAATATTTTTTAGATTTAATGTGTTTAATAGTCAAAAGTTCGTCGGCAGCAAAACGTTTAACAGACAGTGCGATAAGTCATGAAAGATGTTTACAAAATTTATGATTTTTTCCATAGATGATGTCGAAAGTTGATGAAATTTCCATAGCAAATGAGGAATTCCACATTTGCTTTGATAATTTCGTCAACTTTCGACGTCATTTATAGAAAATAGCACAGTTTCTGTAAATATATTTCATGATAAATCGCACATGTTCTTAGGTACAAAATCGTGTCACAATTATTGCCTGAATTCTGTCAGTCATTGCTACAGGGCTTGATAAAATCAAATTGTGCTACTCACCCAACTGTTACACATGCAGGATTCAAATCCACATGGCCAAACAAAAACGTTAATAGTTGTACACTCTTTATAAAAGAACATACAGCAGAGCTCCAGATAAGGTGCGTATTGCCGTATTTTACGCAATTATTTTAGCTGAATACGCATTGATTATCAAAAGTGCGAGTACAAAATACGCACAGCAATGTGAAAATACGCATTGATTTTCAAATTGAGTAGTGAAAATAAAGCAACGTGTTTGCTTTTTGCAGCTCAAATAAGTGAATGTTTAAATTTGTTATATTTTTGTATCATTTGTTCACTATTTAGTAATGA
The DNA here is from genome assembly GCA_029237695.1 of Conchocele bisecta. Lineage (NCBI taxonomy): Eukaryota > Metazoa > Mollusca > Bivalvia > Lucinida > Thyasiridae > Conchocele > Conchocele bisecta. The sequence continues at coordinate 30,360,648 of CM055266.1, forward strand.
AGAAAATCAATAATGAATTTGTAAAAATAAAATACGCAATGATTTTGAAATCAGGGGGTATAGTACACTTTAGACACAAAGCTTATCTGGAGCTCTGATACAGACACTGCCAGACAAAGGCACATTCTTGAAATTATAGATATATACTCGCAAATTTTACACTTTTTCATTTCCATTTGTGTTGTTGGCATATTTTTATATATAACAAATCAAAACAAGACATCCAATATTCTAATTTCCTTAGAGGTATGGCTATTTATCAGAAAAAGAATTTCATGTCCAGATCTTGCATGCATCAGCCTAAGGTATAGAACATACTCACCCAGAAGCAGTCAGAGCTCTCAATGGCAATTAAGGCAAGCAATATTTCAATGTTATCATTTGTAGCCAGGCAAACCTGCGGTATCGCACTACATACATTCTAATAAACTGTAATAACCTAAAGTATTCAGACACAATTTATTTGGGAAACACAGATTAATATAAGTCACTTGGCCACTTCCCATACAAGTAATAGGATTACATATAATCGTAATACTCACATAAGGGGTATAACCAGATTCAACTGTCACATACAAGAATGCCAACGACGTACGTGCCGTACGGCCAAACTGGGTCTCCAGTCGGGATTCCGGTAAGGATGAACCCCGATCGTTAAATTACGTTAAGTTAAGTTATACATATCCTCCCAGAATATAATGGTACTAATATTGGGAGGGCCTACGCATCAGATAAAAGTTCCCGTGGGCATGGAATGTTAAAAGTGAACAACTTGTATAAATGTATTCTACCATATCCCATAAACTCAAAAACTGCTGTTGTCATTTTTTCTGATGACCTTTAGTGACATTGAACAAAGGTCAAAGGTCAACTGTAATTTTTGGGCATAAGAATGCCATATTGTGTCATTATACCAAGGCAGACATGTGGTTGTACAATGTTTAAATGAAGATTATTGTAGTAATATTGTCACCAATGCAATACGAAAGGCTCCCACATTTACAAAGTGTCCAAAACAATATTAATTTAAATATAATATCTCAAAATGGCGGCCGAAAAGAGTGTTTTCCATATTTCCTGCCTCTAAGTTACCATTTATTTAAAATAATAAAACTTTGACCTGTCACGTGTTCCTCAGATGGAATCAACTATTTCAAATGCATTAAATTCAACATAAATCGCGCTGGGTGACATACGTCATGTTATTAGCCATAACGTATTTAACAACGCTGTGATTCCTTCCGAAACAGTTGCAATTTGTGTAATAAGCGCGCGAAAGTTGTGCAATCGTACAAATTGTTATTTTCTTTGTTTTACTCTTTAACATAGTGTTATTGAGTATAAGCATTATAGTAACGTTGCTGTCGATTAGAACCCTCAATGATGGAGGGTCAATTAGGGAGTCCAGATGTCACCAAAAAAGGCAAGACTGGACACAGATTTCACCATGTGCATAAAATGACAGCAAGCATATAGCAGACCACTTGTAACAAACCCATCATTTGAAGCTTACTCAAAGTTTCATTCATTTATTCATCAGCTTCGTGAGTACGGAGATGGACACTTTCCGGATATCAGCCGAAGGCTCATTAACCTCACTGCAACAGAATTGAAGGCAAAAAAATGCTTCATGGCACCGCACATGTTACAGTGAGACATGCCACATGCGTTATCTTGACCGTGCTAAGACCCGTTTTGAAAAGGCTTGTGGTGATGGAGACAGTCAGAAACTTCGGAAAACTCGCGGTCGCCCATCTACAGTCAACGACGTGTGTGTGTCCAAGATTCGTCTAACCTTGGTAGTAGTAGTACTCATTTTACACGATCATTGACAGTTCTATACCAGAAACACCTTTGCTTTTTCTGTCAGGAGGATATTCCTGACAAGGGTGTTCATGAGGTAACGACTTTCAACGCAGGTGAGCAGTTGCGTGAAGCTGTTTATAAGAGTAATAATGCCAAATGGAAAGTTCAGCTCAATTCGACCATCTCCGCTGCAGATGCTTGTGCCATTGATGTCAAGTATCATTTGACATGCTGGGTACAACATGTGCAACGTGCTGCGGCCAAAGCAGACCAGGAAACTCGGACACGTGACACGGAAGAAAAAATGTTGGTATTATTGCTTCCGATGTCGAGTTGATCAGCCTCGTGAGGTCTCCTCAGCAATGGAACTGTCATCAGTATGGGCGATCTGCGAACAACGTACAATTGCATTCTCCACACGAATGGCATTCGCAATTTACAGCGTGAGCGTGATCGACATCTGAAGGAAAAATTGATCTCTCATATAGACGGTCTTCAGTTCATGAGACCAAAACGAAAAAGTCTAATGTGCGCAAATTGTTTGAGAGTGCCTCAATATTGAGTGGGTGTTTGATGGGCCAGTGTCCACCAGTGATGCAGAACAGCATGTTCCAAATGTTCTGTATTCATGCATTAGATGGATATTACAGGGACCAGCTGAAAATCTTCAAACTGACATACGTTCAGCTACAGTACATAAAGATGTGCCAGCAGTCAGCCAAAATATCATGTACATGTACAAGTCACAGCGACAAGTCGCTTACAAGCCGAAGCATGCAGACACATCATTCCGACATCGCTTAGAAAGGTCCCAGTTACTTGGTGTCGGTATCGCGGTACACCAAGCAACAAGAAGCAACAAGCTTGTTGAACTGTTACATGGCTTTGGTGTCTGTGTTGAATACAATCGGATAATATGGTTGGAAACACAGTTAGCGAGCTACCAGGACACAAGGAGCCTACTTGCCATCAGCAATGCACAAATGAACATTTATCTCCTTTGCCGTGGACAACAGTGACTTTAATGAAGACACGCCCGATTGGAAAAGAACACTTCATGCAACTGCCACGGCATTTTATCAACGCCGAAGTGGTGACACAGATCATGGTAATACAAGCCAACTCTGGTTGCATGGTAAGGCCAGAGACCGTTTCTTGAAGTGTGTCAGTTCTCCACCATTTGTCTCTTGTTATGCACCAAACACACAGTCAACCCAGTCCCCCAAGTTTGTTGGTTTTACAGCTGGGTCAAGCAAACATGTCATTGAACCATTTCAAAAACAGGATACAGCTTGGTTTTTGTCCCGTACTATTATGCGCACAGACGAAGTTGACGACAGCCAACCGGTGGACACCTTGATAGGTGTATCAGGTGGCCTTCAACCAACTGAGATACCACAGGCAGAAGTCATTGATGATTCTGTGCACTCAGACGAAAAGACGTCAAAAGAGTCATCGGTCAAGACGATCACAAAACACAACATTCCCACATGGACTGCTTACAACTGGCTCCTATCAGAAGAGAAAGCCCTGACAGAAGTTGCTGCCTTGCCGCTACTAGCAGCACCGGCCCATGAATGGCAAACACTGATAACAGTGTTAAAACATAGGAAGACAGTAATCACACTGGACATGGCCCTGTATGAACGGGCAAAACAGTTGGAGATGAAAAGGGATGACTGCAAAGGGAAGTGGGTGTTGCGATTGGGTGAGATGCACACAGTAATGGCGGCACTGAGGGAAGCTGGTAATGTCATCGAGGAAAGCGGCATCGATGAAGCCTGATGTGAAGCAGGCATATATTGACCAACAACAAGACAGATTCTGGAGGCCAAGCACATGAAGAGAGCTTTAGAAGCACACATAACTACTGTTAAGGCCCTCTATGACCTATATATAGAGGCCATCATCACTGACTATCCCCATCTAAGAGACAAATGCACCACATTGGTGAAGTAGGTTGATAGGAGTTGTGCTCACCATGATCGTACGAAGATGACTGCAGATCAACAAAGCATACTAGCTGAATTCGCATCTAGCGGTGTCTTAGAAACCATGACAGAATAAGATCAGGCAAAAGAAAGCAGACAACCTCTCTTCAAGTTTGTATGGCGCTACATGCGTATGGTGGAACAGATATATACATTCATACGTGCCACCCCGAGATGCTTTGATGACCTGCATCTTGTGTCCCTTGATGAACTCTGCAAGTACTTCTTTGCCCACGATAAGCAAAAGTATGCCAGACTTGTGCCACTTTACCTAGCAGAAATGACAGCACTCGAAAGAACTGACCAGGATATACATACCGAGTTCATGGCCGGCATCTTCACTGTCAACACAAACAAAAGTGACCATAAAACATACCTGATTCTAGTAACTTGAACATACAAAAAAATGTATCAGTGTAGAAAGAACGTGACCTTGACCTTGGGCATAGCGGGAATCGGTTGATGGTGGATTTGTCACAGCATGATAGAGGACTATCAGAGCAGCACATCAAGACGTTCCATGAGAGGAAACAGAAGTGATAAAAAAATACCATCACGTTAACGCCGAACGCCAGACGGACAAAGTGGCGACTATATGCTCCCCCATTTTTTTCTCCGACCATAAAATAAATAGTCACAAGAAGAAAGACATGTACTAGGCAAATATTGTAATCGTTGGTATAGGAGTAGGTTTATGTAAATATATATTCGGAATGTTAAGAACATCATTTTTGTGAAGTTATACCTATTTGCTTTTTTGTTAGTTTTTTTTAAGTTTTTTTCATACGTAGTAACCGATGGATACATATGTAAATACCAGAATATACTAGAAGTCCAGAACAATATTTCTAAGTCATAATATATCGCAATATGTGTTCATAACAGCAACATCTTACTTATAGTTACTGCATAGGGAAATAATTTTACGTAAAATCTGCATTTTTTATGCAATTTTCGGGTATGTTGCAAAAAATGTCACAACTGTGACTAAAAGTGGTCAGAAAAAATGACAACAGCACTTTTTCGTAAGTTAATACACCAAAGATGGCAGTGCAATAGTTATTTCACTTTTAACATTCTATGCCCACGGGAAAACATTGGCGCCCCTACTATAAATGGCCAACAAACCCTTTCACCCCTAAATAACTGGAATGGATTTTGATGTGTTAATTTTACAACCAATCCAATCATCACAAAAAGATCTTCAGGGGGTGGGTGGGTGTCTTTGCTGTCAAAAATATGAAAATTACTTGCAAAAAGTGCAGATCCTGATGAGACAGCTGTCACGAGCCGGCTCATCTGGATGTACACTGTTTGCTAATACCACTATACAGGTATGTAGTGTTGAAAGTGTTAAGGTTCATGCCCACTCAGTAGGCACAAAATGTTCTTTATATCAGAGACATGATCCGAGACATTTTCTGGCAAAATAAACATTCATTCACCATTACCCCACGTATTGATTGACATTATTATACATTTTATCATGTTTATATCAGAAGTAAATTTCCACACTGATATCAGAGGCTATAACGGTGTTTCCTTAAACTGTTAATGGACAATACTATTTCTTCTCATTATTTATTTTTTGATGTACAATTATCATACTTTATAATCTGTCGAAAACACTATTGTTTCAGGCGACACATTTAATTAGTATAAATAGTTAAAATATATCATGCCTCATTTGCATATGAAAACAGCCTGATACAACCACTACCAGTCACTATCAGTAAAATAAATATTACTAAATGATTATATCTGTATAACGGGCACTTGTAATTTTTAGAACTGGTGGAATAGGGACACAATTATACACTTATTTAATTCAAATAAAGAACATTCTTTGCCTACTACAGTTGTTTCTGTCAAAATGTTCCGGGTTTATACGTGTACAAAGTGTTGTGCGTTGCGTATCCGTGGAGTTTCCGTTAGTTGCGTTTCAAACCGTGTGTCGTCTACGTGTAATACGTTTTCGGCCATGCGTTGCGTTTCCCCACTCTTGCGCATGCGCGAAAGTCGAACAAACCGTGTTCAACGCATGAGTTTCAAAAGCGTGTAATCCGTGTACAACGGTTGTAAACGTATACAACGGTTGTAAACGTATACAACGCTAAGGTAAACCGTTTAAACGATTTAACGCTTTCTTTGACGAACGGTTACACGCATCTACATGTACACAGCACCGTACAGATGAAACCGTGTTATACGTATAACACGTTTCCACGGGTTTTAACGCATTACACGTTTTGGTATGCCAACCTTGTATCGCGTAGAATGCGCATGCTCTGATCGTTCTTCGTGTGTTTATATATACTTCTAGACTCACTGCAGGGCTTCTAACATTTTCAGTTTTCCGGTTCTGGACCGATTTTTGAACTCTCAGACTGATTGAGATTTGAAAACTAGTCTTAAAAATCTGTCCGAGAAAAATTGCCAGTCGCCTGCTATTTCGCTATAAACCTTGTAAATTTACCGGTTTTGACCACCAAGTAATTTATGACACATATCCGCGGGCCATATCCGTGTTAAACCAGTGTGCAGCTCGCTGTGTATTCAGTTTCTCCAAATATCGATTAATCTTAACACACGCGTGGGACAGGTGTATAGCGGATTAGTGACTGAAATAGACTGGCTTCAGCATAAAGATAATACGAGAATTCCTAGACTCGCCATTTCTGATGATGTTAAAATAAAATAAAGAAACCATGCACTGTGTTTATCTGTGTTCGTAATATTTAACCCCAATTAACTGACACGGACTATCGGCCCGGGCTATTCCATATTAAGGTAGGAACTGTTACATTGCGCTGTATTAGGCGTAATTTTTGTGTATATAAAATGTACATAGGAATGCCGCAGATCCTGATGAGCCGGCTCACGTGATCTACAATTCTCAAACATTTTGATAAACGACAAGGTACATATGTCGTGTTAAAAGCGTGACTCATTAGTCATCAGGGATTAGGGATCAATTGAAGTGCTAAATCACACCGCCGATGTACTTTGAACTCGATCTGAGGGTATGTATTCGCGATATTTTAAAAGGGACGAAACAAGGACGCCTCGAAGCGATCGGGGCCGAACAGGTATTTGTGTTAAAACGTGTAACCGTTGTGACACGTTTCAACGCTTTCATATAGCTACACGCTTCCAGGTAAAGCGTTGTACACGTTTCAACTCTTTCACCTCGCTACATATGTATACGCCAAAGCGTGTTATACGCCTTGAAGCTAAACGTATTACACGCTTTAAAACTAAACGGTTTGACAATGTGTATTACACGTGTACGAACCGTATTATACGTTTAAACAACGTATACAACGCTTTTAAACTAAACGGTTTGACAATGTGTATTACACGTGTACGAACCGTATTATACGTTTAAACAACGTATACAACGCTACAGCAAACCGTTGCGTTCGCGTTGCGTTCGCGTTGAGTTTGCAAGTGTTGTCTACGGTGGAACAAAAACGGAGACTGCACTGTAAGTGGGCATGTACCTTTAACATAGAAACATGTCATTTTGGAACAACACACGGCTGTTTTATAAGAAATGAGACGCGCCATGTGATATTGTAACCAGGAAAATGTGCGCTATCTCATGAAATGTATTTACAAAATTTACTATATTTTCCAGAAATGATGTCCATTTGATTTAATGGTGTTTAATGGCCTGTCAACAGCTAAGGTAATTTTAGGCCAGGGGAAATGATGTTGAAAGTTGATGAAATGTTCATAACAAATGCATTGGCTATGAAAATTTTGTCAACTTCCAATCATATTGTTTCTGTATATATTTTTCATGAAAAAATCGCACATCTTCTTAGGTAAGAAATCACATCGGTTGTCTCAAATGGAGCTCGATAAATGGGACATATGTGTTTTGCGACCGGTGTATATGCAGATCAGCCTATGCACAGTCTGATCAAGATCTGCACTGTTCACCATTACATAAATAAAACACCCGCCATGCCTATAACAAGCAATATAAATCATTATCAGGCTACAGGAGTGTGCTGTTTTGATCAGTTACAGTAGCTACACTGGTCACAAATCCCATAAGCCCCATTTCTCCAGTCACAGCCACGCCACAGATGGGGACACGAAGAGGTAAGTAGCGATCTATCAGGAGTAATTTCCCCTTCTCTGCTTGATTACCCACTCGGCATTGGGGTTCACTTTGTACAATGCCATCATGTTTGTTTTATGAGAAAGACATCGCTCCACAATATTGCCGCCAATTTCGTATAGGTAGGTGTCGTCTCCCGCGAATGTAAAGTTCTTTGGGTCCGAATACATTGAACTGGGAGATAGATTCATTTGAGCACTTTTCCTGAAACAGAAATCAAAAATAGCTGTTAGATATTTCATTTCATTTGCACACCACCTTTTGGTCTTTGTGAGCAGTGATTTTTACACTTACTTTTTTTAACACAAATTTCAGAGACATTTGACTTGGATTTTGATTCTGCATGTGGAGAGCATGGTGCAAAATATGAGGATCAACAAGGGCATCGTTAATAATAAAACACATATACCTCACTTGCAGGTGTGTCAACCATGTGACCCTCTATGTACGACTTGCAACTCACTGGGAACTTCTTCTTGTTCAGAATGCCAATATTACCGACATTAATAAAACACATATACCTCACTTGCAGGTATGTCAACCATGTGACTCTCTATTCACGACTTGCAACTTACCCTTACAACTTACCCAGAACTTATTTGTGTCCAAAATGCTGATATTACTGACAATAATAACACACATATACCTCACATGCAGGTGTGCCAACCATGTGACCCTCTATGTATGCCGTGCAACTCACCGGGAATGGGGTCATGTGCAAAACAAAGCACCATCCCTAGACACACATTGTGGCCAAATATTATCAAAATCGGTGTAAGGTGTTACTAACGCACGCACAAAGCACGTATGTACGTCGACTAATGCTATATCCCTCTTGCCTATTGGCGAGGGGATAATTATAATAAGCCCCATTTCTCCATTCACAGCCACATACAACATTTGTTTACACATCTACCTTGGGTCCCACGTCTGAGAGCCCTGTATGACGCGGAACTTTGCAACGACGTCCCCAGCGGTCATATCATCGTCCAGCTGTATGGCCGTCGACGACTTGGTCATGCCTGGTGCCTGGATTCGGATCACGCCCTCCTGGAAGTCACTCTGAAACAAACGGGGCTCGCACTCAAAATCAGGAAGTTTGAATGGCTGAGGTTGAGCGACGATCAGTTTCAACTAATTTGACTATGTGATTTTGGGTTTAAATTTTGTTTAAGGACGTCACTCTGTAAACAAACGGGGCTCGTGCTCAAAATCAGGAAGTTTGATCGGCTGCGTCTGAGCTATGCTTAGTTTCAACCAATAGAACTGCATGATTCCGCTTTCAAATTGAAGTCATCTGTATATCTGTACATCTGTATATCTGTACATCTGTATATACATCTGTATATCTGTACATCTGTATATATCTGTACATCTGTATATCTGTACATCTGTATATCTGTACATCTGTATATCTGTACATCTGTATATGTATCTGTATATCTGTCATCTGTATATACATCTGTATATTGTATTATCGTACATCTGTAATCTGTATATCTGTACATCTGTATATATCTGTACATCTGTATATCTGTACATCTGTATATCTGTACATCTGTATATCTGTACATCTGTATATCTGTACATCTGTACATCTGTATATCTGTACATCTGTATATATCTGTACATCTGTATATCTGTACATCTGTATATAACAATCAGGGCTTGTGTTCAAAAACAGAAAGTTTGATTGATCGAAATTAAGTTATTCCAAGAACAACGTTCCTTCCCGGAAATCACTGTATCAGCGAATCAACTGAAAATTTTGAGAAAATTATCCAAATGTTTCATTAGGTTCATAATCATAGCTCTCAATGATTAAACCTGTTTTGAGCATGTACTCAAATCTAGCTGAAGGAAGATCACAAAGTTTAATTGGTTGCGGCAAGGTCATATACAGACAGGAATGTACCTGTGTGGTGGGAGTACCATACCAATGACAGTGTCCTGATCCAGTGTCAGGCATCCTTACTATATCTGTAGCCTATTTCACCTACTTTGAGGGAGACATTTTCAAATGAAGGATAAATTAATTAATTTTTATTATACTAAATTTATTACATTATCACAGCCAAAATATACTGAATTTATTACATTAACACAGCCATTTCACAGCCATTTTGGCTGTGATAATGTAATAAATTCTGTATAATAATTCTGCATACTTTTAATCATCAAATATATGCAGTCATTAGTTCTATATTTAATAATGTATTTCGGAAAAATAAATGATTACTCCCTCAAAGTATACTTTGCTAGATAAGTAAACTTCGCAATGTTGGTGAAATCAACACTAGAGGCCAGAAAGTCAAGATGTGAAAAACCACTATACAGGCCTGTAGTGTTTGAAAGGGTTAATGGAAGTAGAACAAGAGTTGTCAAAAGACAACGAAGCTCGCCTGTTGGCAGCCTTCATTCAAACTTGTCACAGTTGTATAAAAAACATGAATATTATATAACTTGACCTTGGGATAAGGGGTGTGCGGTGGACCTTGACATTGAGGTCAGTGGTGGAAGGTGGGTCATGGATTTGATATAGCATGATATAGCATATTAAGATGAATGCATGTATGAAATATCAATGCGCTCCCTGAAAAGAGAAGGAAAACAAAATTTAACCCAGCATTAAGTTTATGAACACACTAAGTTGGTGATTTTCTATAGCATGATAGCTATTCACATGAGGAATGCATGTATGAAATAACAAGGTGTTCCATGAAAGGAAACATAAGTTATAAGACATTTACCCAATGTTAAATTTATGAATGTGCTAAGTTTGTGACCTTGACCTTGGGGTAAGGGCTGGGTGGTGGGTCATGGATTTGCTACAGCATGATAGAGGGTCATCTGAGGAATGCATGTATGAAATAACAAGGTGTTCCATGAACGGAAACAGAAGTTATAAGAAATTTACCCCAACGTTAAGTTTATGATTGTTCCAAGTTCCAAGTTTGTAACCTTCACCTTGGGGTAAGGGCTGGATGGTGGGTCATGGATTTCCTACAGCATGATAGAGGGTCATCTGAGGAATGCATGTATGAAATAACAAGGTGTTCCATGAAAGGAAACAGAAGTTATCAGACATTTACCCAACATTAAGTTTATGAATGTGCCAAGTTTGTGACCTTGACCTTGGGGTAAGGGCTGGGTGGTGGGTCATGGATTTGCAACATCATGATAGAGGGTCATCTGAGGAATGCATGTATGAAATAACAAGGTGTTCCATGAAAGGAAACAGAAGTTATAAGACATTTACCCAACGTTAAGTTTATGAATGTGCCAAGTTTGTGACCTTGACCTTGGGGTGAGGGCTGGGTGGTGGGTCATTGATTTGCTACAGCATGATAGAGTGTCATCTGAGGAATGCATGTATGAAATAACAAGGTGTTCCATGAAAGGAAACAGAAGTTATCAGACATTTACCCAACGTTAAGTTTATGAATGTGCCAAGTAGTTTGTGACCTTGACCTTGGGGTAAGGGCTGAGAGGTGGGTCATGGATTTGCTACAGCATGATAGAGGGTCATTTGAGGAATGCATGTATGAAATAACAAGGTTTTCCATGAAAGGAAACAGAAGTTATAAGACATTTACCCAACGTTAAGTTTATGAATGTGCCAAGTTTGTGACCTTGACCTTGGGGTAAGGGCTGGGTGGTGGGTCATGGATTTGCTACAACATGATAGAGGGTCATCTGAGGAATTTATGTTATTTGAAATAACAAAGGTGTTCCCGTTGAAAGGAAATCATTAAAGTTATAAGAAACATTTTACCCAATGTTAAGTTTTGGAAATGTGCCTAAGTTTGTGACCTTGACCTTGGGGTAAGGGCTTGGGTTGTGGGTCATGGATATGCCTTACAGCATGATAGAGGGTCCATTCTGGGAGGAATTTGCAATGGGTATGGGGAAAATCAACAAGGTGGGTCCTTGAAAGGAAAACCGAAGTATTAGGACATTACCAACGTTAAAGTTATGAATGTGCCAAGTTTGTGACATTGGGACCTTGGGGTAAGGGCAGGTTGGAGGGTCATGGGATTTGCTACAGCATTGATAGAGGGGGTATCTGAGGGAATGCTGTAATGAAATAAACAAGGTGTTCAAATGAAAGGAAACATAAGTTAAATAAGTACGTTTACCCAAATGTTACGCTTATGAATGTGCTTAGTTTGTGACCTTGGACCTTGGGGTAAGGGCTTGGGTGGGTGGGGTCCGCCCCAGCCTACGCATCCCCTATCCACTCCTCTGTCTCCTCATGGAATTTTGATACAAGCATGATAGAGGGGTCATCTGAGGAATGCATGTATGAATAACTAGGTGTTTCCATGAAATGGAAAAACAGAAGTTATAAGGAATTTACCCACGTTTAAAGTTATGAATGTGCCCAAGTTTGTTGCCATTGACCTTGGGGTAAGGGCAAGGTGTTCCATGAAAGGAAACAGAAGTTATAAGACATTTACCCAACGTTAAGTTTATGAATGTGCCAAGTTTGTGACATTGACCTTGGGGTAAGGGCAGGGTGGTGGGTCATGGATTTGCTACAGCATGATAGAGGGTCATCTGAGGAATGCATGTATGAAATAACAAGGTGTTCCATGAAAGGAAACAGAAGTTATAAGACATTTACCCAACGTTAAGTTTGTGGACGACGCTGACGCTGACGACGACGCCGGGGGTATGCCATAAGCTCTTCTGCACGAATTCTGCACTTTGTGCAGGCGAGCTAAAAAATTAGTATGAAACAAAAAAAATTTTTAGGATATCCAGGGTTGGCAGAGTTAAAAGATGGAATAATTGGTAACATCTGCAGACCCTCGCATCCACCTCAAACCTGGAAATGAACCTGTAAGATCAACATTATTATCCATTTCAGTTTAAGGATATGATATTTTTTGTTAAATTTATAATAGTATACCATAGGGGGTGGGGGAGGGGAGGGGGGCTCTGGATATGGAGAGGGGACTTCAATCGCCTGTGCTCACAAACACCATCAGAGAAGTGCATGCTTAAAACACAAAAAAGGTTAAGGTTGAAGAAACTTTTTGACATAAAAAAAAATGGCTAAGTGTGTAAGTGTGAAGGTCAAACAAATCAAAGTCATATTAATGGCGGCATGAGTGTGTTCCAAATGCTTACACGTATCAAGTGTCCAAATATTGAAGCAACCCATCAAGTAATATTAATGTTATACGATGATGAAGAAACTTGTACAAACGTTTTGACGCAAACAAATGGCGAAGTGTTTCCACAAAAATGTGAAGGTAAAAAAGGTCAAGGTCATATTAATGGCGACATGAGTGTGTTCCAAATGCTTACATGTATAAAGTGTGAAGTTCAAAAGGTCAAGGTCACTTTAAGGGTAGCATGAATGTGTGGCATTTGCCCACATGTGATTAAATATTTAAGTAATCCTTCAAGGAATATAGAAGTAATGACAAAATTGAGAAACCCTGACGTGGGAAAAAGTTCAAAGTTGTCATGGTCAAAAAGTCAAGGTCATATTAAGGGCAGCATGGATGTGTCATATTAAGGGCAGCATGGACGTGTCATTTTAAGGGTAGCATGGATGTGTGACATTTGTCCACATGTATACTGTTTTTAACTATTAAGTAATCCTTCAAGGAATATAGAAGTTATGACATAATTGAGAAACTCCGGCGAACTTCTTAATGTGCAGGACACACAGACATAAGGACACACGGACACACAGTCCAAACACTAGTGACTATATGTCTCCGGCTCTACCGAGACCGGGGGCATAACAAAAGGACAAGGTAATGTTAATGGCGGCATGAGTGTCTTCCAAATGCTCACATGTATCAAGTTTCCCAATATTGAAGTAATCCGTCAAGTAATATTAAAGTTATAACATCATGAAGAAGCTTGTACAAAATTTCTGACTCATAAAAATGGCCAAGTGTTTTCGCAAAAATGTGAAGGTAAAAAAGGTCAAGGTCATATTAATGGCGACATGAGTGTGTTCCAAATGCTTACATGTATCAAGTGTCCAAATATTGAGGCAATCCGTCAAGTAATATTAAAATTTACCATGATGACAAAGCTTGTACAAACTTTTTGACATTTCGGACGATGACGACGGAAAAAGAGGCAACTTCTGCTAAATCAGGCGCGACAATGATCATGACAGAATTTACAAATCATGCTATGAGTTTCTGCATGATTGTGTCTCAATGTAATGCTTGGCATAGACAATAAACAACCTATTAGAAATGATTACCTCATGTACAAGAGCAGGCTTCTTATAAACTTCTGTTTTGTCCTTTTTGGCTAAAAACTTCATTTTCTGCAAATAAAACGTATTCAGAGTGTACAAATTATGAGAGACAAGCCAAGTGTTTTTATACCTAAGAAGATGTGCGATATCTCATCAAACATATTTACAAAATTTATATTTTCCGTAAACGACTTCAAAAGTCAAATATTCAGAGCCAATTTCATTTTAAATACAGAAAATATCAGTTTCAAGAAATATTTTTCATGAAAAATAGAACATCTTCTTAGGAATTTATAAATTGAATTATTCAATGGTGATTGACAGCCCATCAACAGCTAACGTCATTAAGGCCGGGTTAACAGGATCAAATCCCATGTTTTACCTGTAAGAAAGGGTGAAAATCCCAAAATTAAACTGAATATTTACAATAAAAATATATTTTTAGCCCTGAAATTACAATAACCTGATCTGGTGCCAAGTCCTCACTTCACGAGAATCACGTAGCCCCACTCCCTAAATTATGATTACCGGTAGTACTAATCGTATTACAATTATAATGGTTTTACCCAGATTCAACTCTCAAGTATAAACAAGAAAGTCAAAATGTACGTGAGGGCCAAACCAGGGATATCGGGATTCTGGTAAGGATGAAACCCTATCTTTAAATTGCCCTTCCTTCTTAGGAACAAAATCACCGACTCGTCTCCTATGCAGATAGATAAAATAAAAGCAGTGCAGTTTTGTCGGCTGCGCGTCTGCTGTTTATTTTGTATTTTCCTTTTTTCTCTCAGCAAAAACATGATCGACAGCTGTTTAGAATCATTTCCAATGGAAATGAGTATTAAAGTACATATGTTATTGAAAAAGACAAAATAACAGCAGAAGAGACTTTTTGTTTCCCACATTTAGTGGTTAATACATTGTTATTGTGATTAGACCACTACTGCCATACTAATCTTAAATATTGGCACGCTCACTGTTGTGCGGAAACCTTATATTGTTATTGATATTAATATTCTTTCCCCAAATAAATGATATCCTCATAGTTAGGGTTATTACAGTACATGCATGCATAACTTACAGGTTTGTCCTTATTCTTGCGTATCTGTTCCAACTCGTACTGACGTCGCACGTGTTTCATCAAGTAGGATGGGATCTACAACAACAAAGTATTCTATCCTGCATTGACAACATACAACAGTGGGCAGATGGACCTTATCTAAACACAAGTAACAAGCTTTACATTGGACCCGATACATAGACTTCTAACAAAGTATTCTATCCTGCATTGACAACATACAACAGCGGGCAGATGGACCTTATCTAAACACAAGTAACAAGCTTTATATTGGACCCGATACAGACTGATAACAAAGTATTCTATCCTGCATTGACAACATACAACAGTAGGCAGATGGACCTTATCTAAACACAAGTAACAAGCTTTACATTGGACCCGATACAGACTGATAACAAAGTATTCTATCCTGCATTGACAACATACAACAGTGGGCAGATGGACCTTATCTAAACACAAGTAACAAGCTTTACATTGGACCCGATACAGACTGATAACAAAGTATTCTATCCTGCATTGACAACATACAACAGTGGGCAGATGGACCTTATCTAAACACAAGTAACAAGCTTTACATTGGACCTGATACATAGACTGCTAACAAAGTATTCTATCCTGCATTGACAACATACAACAGTGGGCAGATGGACCTTATCTAAACACAAGTAACAAGCTTTACATTGGACCCGATACAGACTGATAACAAAGTATTCTATCCTGCATTGACAACATACAACAGTGGGCAGATGACCTTATCTAAACACAAGTAACAAGCTTTACATTGGACCCGATACAGACTGATAACAAAGTATTCTATCCTGCATTGACAACATACAACAGTGGGCAGATGGACCTTATCTAAACACAAGTAACAAGCTTTACATTGGACCTGATACATAGACTGCTAACAAAGTATTCTATCCTGCATTGACAACATACAACAGTGGGCAGATGGACCTTATCTAAACACAAGTAACAAGCTTTACATTGGACCCGATACAGACTGATAAACAAAGTATTCTATCCTGCATTGACACATACAACAGCGGGCAGATGGACCTTATCTAAACACAAGTAACAAGCTTTACATTGGACCCGATACATAGACTGCTAACAAAGTATTATATCCTGCATTGACAACATACAACAGCGGGCAGATGGACCTTATCTAAACACAAGTAACAAGCTTTACATTGGACCCGATACATAGACTGATAACAAAGTATTATATCCTGCATTGACAACATACAACAGTGGGCAGATGGACCTTATCTAAACACAAGTAACAAGCTTTACATTGGACCCGATACATAGACTGATAACAAAGTATTATATCCTGCATTGACAACATACAACAGCGAGCAGATGGACATTATCTAAACACAAGTAACAAGCTTTACATTGGACCCGATACAGACTGATAACAAAGTATTCTATCCTGCATTGACAACATACAACAGTGGGCAGATGGACCTTATCTAAACACAAGTAACAAGCTTTACATTGGACCCGATACAGACTGATAACAAAGTATTCTATCCTGCATTGACAACATACAACAGTGGGCAGATGGACCTTATCTAAACACAAGTAACAAGCTTTACATTGGACCTGATACATAGACTGCTAACAAAGTATTCTATCCTGCATTGACAACATACAACAGTGGGGCAGATGGACCTTATCTAAACACAAGTAACAAGCTTTACATTGGACCCGATACAGACTGATAACAAAGTATTCTATCCTGCATTGACAACATACAACAGCGGGCAGATGGACCTTATCTAAACACAAGTAACAAGCTTTACATTGGACCCGATACATAGACTGCTAACAAAGTATTATATCCTGCATTGACAACATACAACAGCGGGCAGATGGACCTTATCTAAACACAAGTAACAAGCTTTACATTGGACCCGATACATAGACTGATAACAAAGTATTATATCCTGCATTGACAACATACAACAGTGGGCAGATGGACCTTATCTAAACACAAGTAACAAGCTTTACATTGGACCCGATACATAGACTGATAACAAAGTATTATATCCTGCATTGACAACATACAACAGCGAGCAGATGGACATTATCTAAACACAAGTAACAGGCTTTACATTGGACTCGATACAGACTGATAACAATGCTAGTGTCTTTTGATATCAAGTTTAGCAGGCGCGGCTAGGAAATGCCAGGAATAGAAACTTGATACCAACAATCCGTCTCACCAGCAGCTTCACTATTTGTGGATATTTTCTACCTTGTTATTAAATTTCCCCTTTTCTGATTTCAAGCGTGTAGGTTTTCTTTTACTAATGTTTTTCTGAGAGAAATACCTACAATATTTAGGGAAATTATAGCTTTAAATGAATGTAGAAATCAATATGTTTGGGGAAGCAGATGCAGGCGGTAACTCTGCAAAACTGTTGTACTGGACGGTAGGGGAGGTTCGCAGAATTACTGTCCGTAACTAAGGGGAAGTGTGAAGTGTGGTTCGAGTTTGGAAAGGGATATGGGAGCATCTCCCATATCCCTTCCCAAACTCGAACCACACTTCACACTCCCATTGATAAGAACATGGCTACAGCACTGGTAAGGTACAGTACTACATGACAATGCAATTACCACATACCGTCCACAGTATATTGTGGTATTTTATCAGCATCCGCATGATGTTGGACTTGCCGGCGGCCATTCTCGTCTCGAGCTCCCAGGACTTGGACTTGGCCTTTTGGGAGGAGCGGCTGTTGGAGGACAGGAACAGGTTGGGCGCCATGATCATGGCCACGTTGTTCAGGCTCATCTTGTTCAGACTGCTCTGGGCAATCACACGTGATAGGAAGTCTAGCAGCACCTGTAAGGGAAAGTGAATGTGTTTACGTCCCAGCAACAGCTGAAACATAAAAAAGTCAAGTGGAACTGAAATACTATGAAATTAGTTAGATGCCTAAGGCGAGATTGATTCATCGTTAAGATATATATACCCTCCCGTCAATCGGACTACTCCCATTGGAGCGACTTTACAACCAACGCTCCGCTTCATTGACAACACCAAACGTAACCTTACTTGGGTATAGCCCTAATAGTTAAACCTACCCCGGAACGTAATGCTATTGCTACGACATACATTATGATAAAACACAATGTCAGAATCTTGTTTCTCGATGGCAAACTTAATCAAGTTAATGCCAGTGTTACACAACCAACTGCGTTAGTCTTGCCCAGATGTTAACGTTTCTGACATTTATTTCCAATCTCAACTCGCAATCAAGCAGTTTGATTGGCTGAGATTGAGCTGTAGTACAGCTCGGGCTCAGGCAATCAAGCTGCTTGATTTTAAGCATAATATTCAAGTATTTGGAAATAAATAAAATACACAAATAGCGACAGTATTAGCGCAGGCGGCGGTGTAATTCAAAAAGGTGGTGGAGAGATTTTTAAATTTATCTCTCACATTCAGGTTACGAGATGCAGCCAGTATCAACAGCTAGGGCTACATTCAACAATTGATTGATAGAATGGAAGTTTTAT
Source organism: Conchocele bisecta (assembly GCA_029237695.1). Lineage (NCBI taxonomy): Eukaryota > Metazoa > Mollusca > Bivalvia > Lucinida > Thyasiridae > Conchocele > Conchocele bisecta. The sequence continues at coordinate 30,379,427 of CM055266.1, forward strand.
GGCAATTCTACTCACGTTGAGGGTGTTGCGATTGACGTCCGGCAGGAGCAGAATAAGGAGGTTCAAGGCATGTAGCTGCTCTGTCCTGTCTGGCAAATCTGCATACGAGACAAGCCATGTGATTTTGTACATAAGAACATGTGCAATTTTTCATGAAAAATATTTACAGAAAGTGTGATAATTAATTACTGTAAATGTTGTCAGAGGTTGATGAAATTGTCGGAGCTGTTTTTAGCACCTCACTGTTACTTTGTGACTGTAGGTACGACATTAAACAAGTGCAAACAACAAGGGTAAATGTGAGTATAACAATGGCATCGCAATTGTGATTGATTTTAATTTATTGGTGTTTAACGGCCGATCAACAACTAAGACAATTAGGAATAATTATAATACTAATACAAGGAGTATAACCAGATTAAACCCTCACATACAAGAATGACAAACCAGTAGCCTATTTCACCAACATTACAAAGTACAGTCGAGCACCAGTACCTCGAACATCTCGATGATATCCCCTATCTTGATGATTCGCTAAAGTCCCGAATTATATCCTTATTTGTTTAATATAAATTTCCTCGGTTATCTTGAACATGCCCTATCTCGTATATGTTCTCTATCTCGACTGTTCATTATGTCCCCTCCGTATAAAAATATGTTAAAAATCACTTCGCAATCTCGATCACATAAACGCTTGGGTAAATCACCTAAGCGCCTGGCTGCCAAGATCGATTTGGTTAACACTAATTTTCAAAACCTATTATCAAACAAAACAAAATAAATTCACAGCTGCCTCTGGTTGTTTGCTTAATTAGTCCACCTCGATTTGTTTGAGTGATTAAAAGCATATAAATCGCTCTGGCCATTTAAGCAATTCTCTGACAGTTGTGACGCCACCTGTAATGTTGGGTAGTTTACTACCTTTGGTCATTAGTTAATTGGTGATTAAATCTTTTCAGTAAATTAATTAATTGTTGGGTAGTTTACTACCTTTGGTCATTAGTTAATTGGTGATTAAAATTTGTCAGTAAATTAATTAATTTTTTTAAGATGGGTAACATAATTTGATATTTTTTTGCGAAAATATTCAACCATGTCACTTCATCGCTATCTCGAACCTAGTCCTATCTCGAATAAAATACGATCTCCCTTCGACTTCGAGATACTGGTGCTCGACAGTATACTTATCTAGCAAAGTATACTTTGAGGGAGAAATTTTCAATTTAAGGATAAATTTATTAATTTTTATTATACTGAATTTATTACATTATCACAGCCATTTTGGCTGTGATAATGTAATAAATTCAGTATAATAATTCTGCATACTTTTAATCATCAAATATATGCAGTAGTTAGTTCTATATGATATAGTCTACATTCGTTTACTCAAAGTCTGTTATGTCGAATTCCTTCGTTACATCAAATTCGTTTCCAAGTCCCGTTTCGGATCCTATTATTATTATGTAACTGGCTACGGTTAAGTCGAATTTTGTTACGTTATATTTTCGCCAATTCGAACTAATTGTTAGGTCCCGAAAACATAAATGTGTAGTATTTCACTCTCGTTAAGTCAAAGTTTATGTTTGCACTCGAAGTGCGAATTCACGGCGGCAATTTACCGGATCAATAGACTGGACTTGTTTACCTGTGTAAACCTGTGTAAACAAATGTTGAATCAGTGTTAAAGGTGACTTCCTCGAATTCACAACAAACAATCGAACATTGCTGACTTTTTCTGGAAGGCGGATATTACCGAGTCGGACAGAGTGTAAACTGTGACCAACGTGGGCCGTTTCGAACTGGGGCCGTATTGGATTAGGGCCGTTTTGAGTCGTTATTCACATGGATTTAAATACACAGCCAAGAACGTTATTTTATTTGCTGAAATATTTTATAAATAAATAAATCACTTCAAAAGTTGTCACACCATGTCAGCTTTCAAAACAATTTACGGAAAATTTTCCCGAATTTCGTTTCAATCAAAAATCGAAGATACAATAAAGATGGTTTTCTCAAATCCAACTTGTCCAGACTCGCTTGCATGTGTCATCAGATGCGAAATGTTGCCCGAGTATATAGACCGAGTATATAGACCCACATTCACCCTCCCTCCGATTGATAAATGCTGTGTGTATATATAATCAAGACCGGTATGCACAACAACTTGTTAATTTCCGGTTTACATGCTTTATTTATTAAACATAATAAATGTTACTTTACTGCTTTGAATTGTCTTTTCTTGTTCCACCCTGATAATACAGGTGTGTATACTTAGTTCGACTACACACATGTGTGTATAGGCATAAAGAACACATTAGAGTTGTGTCACAGGTCGTATGGGAGTTGAGACCCGTAACGTGTTTTGAGGTCCTGTTCAGATTTCGTTACGTCAAACTTCGGTTTTCTCAAAGTATTTATCACAGTCCGACGGACTTTGAGTAAACGAGCGTAGATTGTAATGCTTTTCAGGAAAAATAAATGATTACTCCCTCAAAGTACAGTGCGACCCCGTTAGTACACGCTTCACTATAACACAAATTCGGTTAGTACACGGTTGTGCCTTGGCTCCCGAATTTGTTTCCTATTTGTATATCAAAATCGTGTCAAATTTGTAACACGACTATTGTCAGAAATCATGTTAAATTTGCGATTCTTTCCCAAATTAGACCCAAAATGGACGATTTTTTTTTTATGGGCGCATAACCTCCTTTTATCTCACCGATGTGAATGTGCAGCTGATCACGTTTGCACATTTCGTAAATTAATCCGAGCAAACTGGGAATAAGATCAGTAAGACCAGTAACAAAGCAGTGCTAATTGTTATGTGCTCGATTTCATTTTTCCGGCATGCGTTCGCGCTCACCATTGATGGAATATTAATTAGGTGTAAAGGCTGACCAATCGGAGATCGCATATCAGTCGCGCAGATTAAGTCGACCCAGA
>CM055266.1:30382869-30400153 GCA_029237695.1 Conchocele bisecta
AAGTCGACCCAGATTAACTAAATTGTTACAGCACTGCCCACGCCCCCGGCGTATGTACACACATGTGTACGTGACAACTGGCCTTGTTTCCTTGTTTCGCTACGTCATAATTGAGCCAGTGCATGAGATAATCAACTTTATTATATACGGTAACAGATTTTCGACGAGAATGATTTGATTTTTTTCTGCTAATATATCGGAAAGTTGATAACATTTTCAGAGCAAATGCGTAATAATTACTAATTTAATATTCGTCAACATTCGATATCGTTTACAGAAAATGTACACTATTATCAGATTCATCTTCGTCGAAAATCTCGCGTGATAAGCCTGATTACCTCATGAACTGGCGCAATATTATAACACGTCTGGCAAAACATGTCTAGACAGGTCTGTACTCAAACCCACAGGTGGAATAGTCGGACGTGTGACACAAAGAAAATGACCATTACAAAAATATCCATTACCCCACCCACTTGATCTCGTTCTATTATTAACGTCATGTACAGTACGATACCAGGTGGGTGGGATAATGGGATTTTTTTAATAGGCATTTATTTTGGTGTCATAGGTCCGAGTCTTCCACATGTGCTCACCATATGACTAAACACAGATTGCAACGCACGAGCTTGTCCGTGATGTTGCAGCTGATGGAACAGGATATCGGTCATTGGGTCATTGCGTCATCATTACTACACATTTTTCTACACGCGTTTACAATAATGGATTGCACGGACCTGCGTAGATCTACATTCTACATGAACATGATGAATAAATAAAACATGACGTTAACAATTCTTGGATTCAATATATTTATTATATGCGAATATAACAGTGAAAACATGGCATTTTATAGGCATTGGCGACGTCGTTCATTCGCAGTCACAGTGTACAGTGTACATGTATTTTTTGTTGATATTATGATGCGTCTTGGGCGAGAACGGATATAGCACGGTTCGGATAAGCAACACGGAAGGTTGTATGTCGCCGGACTTCCGTGTACTAACGGGGTCGCACTGTATACTTTGCTAGAAAAGTATACTTTACAATTTTGATGAAATCGGCTACTGGTCTCCGTTCGGGATACTGGTAATGATGAATCGTTAAATTACCCATTACATGCTCACACCTGCCACCCACTCATAATTATGAAGCTAAAGCCCTCACTGGCAGCGTTGATATTAATAAAAAAAATGTGGCCAATCAGCACACGAATGCCCCCGTTGCAGATGAGAGAAAATGTGGCAACTTAATTAACAAAAGTGATTAAGAAGTTCTCAATTTGTCATAACTTCTTTATCCCTTGATGGATTACTTTAACATTCCAATACATCATACTTGTGGACAAATGCCACGCATCCACACTGCCCTTAATATGACATCGACCTTTTGAAATTGCCAACTTTGAACTTTTCCACATATCAAGAAGTTCGCCGGAGTTTCTCAATTCTATTTGGGCGGTGTGGGGAATGAAAATACGGATGATAATAAACATGCACATGAAGTTTCAAGCCAATCGGTCATACAAAAGAGAAGCATGCATCTACACTTAAGTTATTTGATCATGACCTTGGACGGCCAGGCGGGTGGGTACGCGGACAACTTTTGCTTCCCTATTCCCAATTAACTTACATTCAACTTGAGCAAATGCTTCAATGTATTCATCTGTAAGGAGAGGGGCAGGTAGTTCTCGTAGGAACTGCTTCATTAATGCTGCTACATCGTTTGGTGTCACATCTTCAGCCCAGATGAATGATCCATGGTAAAACTTGTCATCCAACTCCTGACGTAATTGCTGAAACCACAAATGATTTGTTTCCTCAGATTAACACAATTGCTAAAACCACAAATTAGTTGTTTCCTCAGATGAACGTAATTGCTGAAACCATAAATGATTTGTTACCTCAGATTAACACAACTGTTGAAACCATAAATGATTTGTTTCCTCAGATGAACACAATTGCTAAAACCACAAATTAGTTGTTTCCTCAGATGAACGTAATTGCTGAAACCATAAATGATTTGTTTCCTCAGATTAACACAACTGTTGAAACCATAAATGATTTGTTTCCTCAGATTAACACAATTGCTAAAACCACAAATTAGTTGTTTCCTCAGATGAACGTAATTGCTGAAATCATAAATGATTTGTTTCCTCAGATGAACGCAACTGTTGAAACCATAAATGATTTGCCTCCTCCGATTAACACAATTGCTGAAACCACAAATGATTTGTTTCCTCAGATGACCACAATTGCTGAAATGTTTTCACTATTTCTCCAAACACAAGCACAGATCATTTCACTAATTACAGGAACAGATCCGGAGCTAGACAGGCCACACAAATGTCACACACTCTATTTCTGCAACAGGGTTCCCACCAATTTCTGAGAATCAAATTAAGGCACTTGTTAAGCAATTTCTCATTGAGCACGAGCAACACTTTCAATGATTATCTCTCACGTACTGCTGAAACCATACCGGATTGTGGTCCACTCGTCACTTTCATTGGGTATTAATTTCAAAATGTCTCGTTCAACAATTGACAAATTTACTGACAAAAAAACTAGCTTCAACTGACTTGAATCTTTTTGTTTTAATTTGATTGAAAACAGATATTTTATTAAGGGTGATGGTGTAAACTCAAGTAGATTTAAAGGACTGAACTGAAATGAAACACTTTTCAAGGAAGAGGCTGACATTCAGGTACATTTCAATGGGAACTGGGTTGTCCCGTCACAATCACCAATGAGTTATCTCACCTTTATCCTGCTTGTGGAGCCAGGTACCCTGAGTATGCCCTCCGAGTCGAGGCAATGTTTGATTAAGTAGTTCACTGTCTGCAACGGAAAACCATTACAGAGTATACCCTCCATTTTAGTCGTACAAAGTTTAGTGAAACGGCCCCCAGAATCCTAACATTTGACAACAAGTTGACATACCGTAATAACCCTATGTTTTCGGACGGGTACAAATAATTATTATTTTTAATGTCCGAATATATAGGTTCCCAAAAATAATTATCGAAATTGCTGTCCGAATATTTAGGGTCGCCAATCTCCAACCACCGGAATGCAATGTTCTCCGATGCTTTCTGTAAACGCCACGGGGCAATTAAATGCTCTGATGATTTCTGTGAACGGAGGCAATTAAATAATCAATATAATACAAATGTGTTACCTTATTATTGGAAAAATAATCCCTGTATTAATTGCAATACTTAAATCCAATTCACCAGAAAATTCAAGTAGCGTGTGGAAAAATCGATCACTCCATGCTAACACGGTATTGCCAGTAGCCGTGTCCGCTTGGTGAGACATCGTGTTTTTTTTAACTGCGACACAGATTTCGGACGAGTAGGTAGACAGACGCACACGGGTCATTGTTATCACGATGACTAACGACTGACTGGCCTGTCCATCCGTACGTTTTTAAATAAATGCTTACAACTTATACAAAATCACCTTTTTTTGCCACACGCAAGAATGGAACTGTCAAACCAATAGGCAATACTCCATTCACCGATTTACATTATTATATGCGCGTAAACGCAGGTATTATACCAGTATTACCACCCATATTGCATCAGGGTTTTTTCCATAATAATTTTACGCTCTGAAATGTATGTCAACTTTCAACGTCATTTACGGAAGATACTGATACGACAGATTTTGAAAGTCAATATCGGCAAAATACGATGATGTCTGCTCCAAAATTTATGTCAGTTTTCAACGTAATACAGAAGTCGATTGTATTTTAATATCTGCCACGAATTCGAATTCCAAATCCGAGAACTCGATTACACCCGACACATACATATTACACACGAAATTTGTGTGTTGCTTTGTGTAAAAAAAAATCGATAACGCTCTGTCATGTCAAATGCCAGGTGTTCACCTGATGACATCATTCAGCGCGAGGCTGTAAACTGTGTGACCTTTAGGCTACGTTTTGAAATTGAACTGATTGGTCAATACGTCGTTTGATCTGTGCCGCAAACGTCAGGGAAAATCAAGGGGCAAAATAACCAGTTACATGCTGAGGAGACGCTATTATGTTTGCGGAAAATCCTAAATATTTTCCTTCTATGCGCTCAGAAGTATACGTCGCGACCACCATTTGAACTGTCTAGTCGAGATGGTTCAAATGAGTGGTCACAACATGTACTTTCATTGAGAAATAAAACAAAAATATATTTCATACCCATAAAGGTGTATTATGTCAATTTCTGAAAGGACTTGGTTAAATATACACTCTCGATTATCATGATTATACGACTTCTTGTCGGCCTTCAGTTTCAGACATGAAAGGAATGCCGCATCTTTACAATTTCTCTGATGTCGTTTCTGGCCGACATCAAACGAAATTTGGACCTTTCATGATTATGTGACGTGATATTTTTAACTTTAAAGCTAAAAAACATTTGCACCATTTATATAATCGCTAATGCGGACTCGACAACACCTTTCATTGGTTCATCACATCTGAGACGTAACGAATTATGTGCGCTTATTGTGTTTCCAAAAATCTGGTACACAGACTTAATGTGTTAATTCATCGTCTACTGAAGCTTGCAGATTTCGGTAAATATTGTCACCGTAGTAATATTAAACCATAATTACATTGATGAAAAATATTTCCAATTATGATTGTTTACTGTCCGAAAACATACGTTTAAAAAAATATCCACATTTCACACCTGTCCGAAATTTAGGGACACGAAAAATAATTATTTTTGTGATAATGAAGGGTGTCCGAATATTTAGGATGTCCGAAAACATAAGGTCAGTACGGTATTCAGAGTTAAAAAGCCATAGTAATGAGGTACCGGCGCAACTCAAATATTAAAAACTTTTGTTCTACAATAGTGTAATAGAAAGTATAGTATATAACCAGAAAATTCCATTGAACGCTAGTGATCAGTCATATTAAACATTTTTACTATTTTAAATGTCATGGTGCATGTAGTAATAAACTTCACAGCGATTTGAAAGCGGTCGCTAAATGTTATTAAGCAGAAAACGGTGGCGTCAGAATGGCCAGAGAGAAACAGTTTTGCACGGATCTAGAGAAAACTACAATGCACACCTACCATGCTTACAGTCAATGGAACATTGGTGTGCCAATCATTGGTATTTAAGTGGCGTAAACAATATTTAAGTATAAAATATATATAAAATAAGATTGACGTACATTACGAAACGGTTCAGACGACTGTCACTAGACATTTGCAGATGAGTAAAGTATATGCCAGATGAAACACACAAATTCCGCCAATTCTAACACCAAGGATGCCCCAGAAGTTGTTCAATGGAGGTTACTCATGCCTTTCAAAGTTTGGTAACCTATTTATAAGACTGGCCTATTGCAGCTGCTTACTTCAGAAAAGATGAGCGGGACTTTGGTATTCTCCTTCAGTTTCTGGTCACCGTCCAGCAGGCTTTGTAAGGCAACTCCAAACAACCCGTGCTCTGGAAGTCATAAACATAAATAAAAGTAGGTCACTCAAACATTATTGAGAAATTGTTTCTTTGCAGGTTATGGATTGGAATGGAGTGTTGGGTAACCCTTTCAACACCACAGACCTGCATAGTGGTATTGGCAAAAAGTGGAGATTCAGATTCGTAACGAGCCGGCTCATTAGGATCTGCACTTTTTGCAAGTAATTTTCATATTTTTGACTACAAAAACACCCCCTTTTCATAAATGGACTAGTCTGAAAAACATATAAAAAATCCATTCTAGTTACTTCCGGGTGAAAGCATTAATGGCCTGTCAACAGCTGAGGTAATATTAGGTCAAGTCCAAGACAGCGGATAAAGGATATGGATATAGAGAACGGAGCCAGAAGAGGCCTATACAACGATGTACCTACATACAAGTTTGGTTATCTGACATACACATATTCTCCATTAAATCCGATACATGGGATCCCTGCTTTAAATCCTCCTCCCAAAGGACTAGGATAAGATATAATAAATAAATTAACCTTGAAATACCTGCCAGGTTGAGAGCACAGTTTAACCCTTACACCGCTATCTGTTGCCGTCTGCTGTTTATTTTCTATTTTCCATTTTTATTTACATGCTTTGACAGCATTTTAGAAAAATTTACAACATGCTTTGACAGCACTTCAGAATCAATTCCAATGTAAATGATTCTGTAGTGCTGTCAAAACATGTTTTTATTGAGAAATAAGGCGAAGATATAAAAGCAACAGCAGACGACAATTGTTGTGTGTAGCGGTCTAAGGGTTAACTGGATATATTCTAATCAGACATTGTCTTGTCCAAACTTGTACTGAGAATCAGCCAGTTTCATTGGCAGAGACTAGTGAGTCTCAACCAATCACAACTTCCTGACTTCAAGTATAAATATATGTAGTCATAAACTTGTATAAGCATGAGCTCAGGTGCCAGACTGGCTAAATTTGCTATCAGTCCAATTTCACCATCACAAATGGAGATTTGATTTATTGGTGTTTAACGGCCTATCAACAGCTAAGGTCATTTAAGGCCAGGCCAACAGGTTTGATCCTGTTATATAACCTGCTGCATTCAATACAGGGAGGAAAATACCAAAATCAGTACAGAATATTTACACAAATAATTTTTTTTATTTAGCCCCGAAATTAGAATAACCCGACCTGGTGCTAAAGCACAGAATTACAAGTAGGTAGGGATTTTTTTTTTTTTTTTTTTTTACTTTTTTTCTTTACTTTTTACTGTATGTATCATTTTAATTTAGTCGGACCGGGTCGGGTGAATCAATTTTTGACACCGCTGTTAATATACCTACTGCCCTGTGGAAGAGAACAAAATGTAGGTGGGTGGGTGGGGGCGTGATCACCACAACATGTAGGGAGGGTGACGAACAAAAGAAATGTAGGGGATGGACTGTGTCGCATGAATATCTCTTCCACAGGGGAGTATGTATGTTTATTGGAATAGTCCAATATTGAAGCATTAATATTTGACAGGAAAAATATTCAAAAGTCTATAGTGTATCTAGAATCAATTGTTAGACACACTGAAGTAAAAAATTACACAACTGTAACAGCTATTTTTTTTAAATTTCATGTCATATTGGGAAATAACTTATTTTCCCTTCAAAAATTTCATGCCGCGAAAACACATGACACACAATTCTAACGCTGTAAATCGCCAATACTTTAATACAGAGCAAGTGCCTTTAAATGGCGTAGATTTGTGGACCATGTTGTAAATGCCATTTATCGACGAGCCATGGTCTACCACCCGAATCTCGTTGACCTTGCACAAAAAACATCGCAGAGCAATCAAACTGTTGCTCTCGCCGGCCATGTTGGAAACGGGACAGGTAAAAAACGCGGTCACGACAACATTTTCCGGGACCGATGTAAAATTGCCAATAAAAAAATTAGTCGGGGGTAAAACTAGACGGTCGGTCGGGTAACCGGAAACAAACCTTTTTTTTTTTTACGCCTAAGGGGTATAACCAGATTCAAATGTCACAAACAAGAAAGCCATATGACGTACATGAGGGCCAAACCAGGTCTCCGGTCGGGATTCCGGTAAGGATGAACCCCGATCGTTACTTTACCCATCACACAAATGGAGAACAGTATTCTACGCCCATCATACCTTTGTGTTTTCTCTTTGATCTTCGGCGACTGTAGGTAATACTATGTGTATCAAATATGGACGTTAGTTCCAGCAGGGCTAAACTGCGAATGTTTGATAAGTCCTGGTCACTCAAGTCACGGACGTAAGTGATACCAAGTTTATCGTTGACTAGATTGAAGGTCTGTAAATATAATACACAGAGTAGTTACAGCTTTTATCTATAAATGAGTGCTTGTTATCAGAATCTCTATGGTCTGTTTCACGAAACCTGCCCAAATTTTACGGCTATATAAACTAAGCAAAAACAATATTGTTTTGGATAATAGTAAACTTTAGCAAATGTAAGAATGAGCCTTAATTTTATTTTGTGAAATTTTGTCAAATGTTGATTTTATTACGAAGACTGATTTCTCTATCGGAATTTAACATGGGGGAAAAGAAGCTGAAGCAGCTGCGGGAGGATTCGAATTTTCGGATGTGCCCCCGTGGCATACTGGACAAACTCTTATAAACTTTTTGACGTAAATGTACACGGACGTATGTATGGACGGACGTACGGAACCTCTAGAGCAACGCAATATCGCATCGGGGGTAAAACAAGGTGTCTAAATGGGCAAGCATGTCACAGAACAGAAACGTTGGACAGATGCACAAGCACATGCATTGAAACACGGATGCAGACCCTTGGACATCATTGCACTGGCTAACCAAAAGCGCAGTAAATTATAATGTGACAAATTATTTAATAAACCGCCAAACTACGTTCTGGCTGTGTCTGTTGAACGGTTAATAATTAAATCTGGTAATATAAACTTATTGGAGCTAAACGTTGCAATATGTGAAATAAGTGCAGCACAATGCTGCCCAGTGATTGGCGTAGAAAGTAGGGTGAACTATGAATGTGCATATGACATTTTTGACCAGTGTAGCTCTGAATGTGTATACTCCAGACCCTTATCAGGGATTCCGCTGGGGAAAATAAAAAAATCGCCACTTCAAAAAAAATAAAACAATTGGCGATAAAAAATTACAATTTTCGAAAAAAAAAAAAAAAAAAAAAAAAAAAAACAAAAAAAAAAAAAAAAAAAAGGTTTTTTTTTCTTTTTTTTCTCGAAAATTGTAATTTTTTATTGCCAATTGTTTATTTCTATCACCAATTGCGAAAGTGGCGATTGCCAGCGGAATCCCTGCCTTATCAGACTGTGCAGATGCTGATCTGGGTCTACACTGCAAGTCCCATTTCTTCAGTGACAGCCACACTTATTGAAAGAATGATATTAGGACCATTTTATTGTAACTTACAGGTAATGTATCTGTGTACAGCGACTTAATAGACGCCTTTTTTGCCTGAAACAAAATGGTTCAATTTCCAAAACGAATGCAACTGAGAAAACTGAAATAACAATAGTAATATGTTCAGCACAATCCAAATCAGACATCCATAAAATGTAATTTATTTTCAATGTTAATGGCGGTCACTGCAATTAATGCTTTGCATGCTAGCACTGAAAATAAGAGTAAACAATTGCGTGTATTTTTCTTATTTCTCTCTGTAAGTATGTCTTGGAATTAGAATTGCGTCCTGAGGACTCAATTATAATAAAATTCCCAGACATAGTTATGATATATACAAGGAGAAGTAAGACTAGAAATGTGGCCTGTCTGCACACGAATGCCCCCACTGTGAAATATCAAGCAGATCCGTGAAAGGAAACAGAAATTATAAGAAATTATAAGGTTTCAGGATGTACTGGTAACACTATATGCGCCCCTCACCATTCGGTGCCAGGGATATAATAACAATATAATGATTTGTAATTTGCTATTTTTAACCATTTATAGCCCACAAATTTCCCAGCATGCAAATACTTAATACTGATGACAATGATTTTGAAGTCATAGATATGCCCAGGGGCCTGTTTCACTAAACTTCTTACGACTAAAATGTTTGTAAGTGCAAATTTAAGATCGTCTGTAAATTTCAATTTATGGATTTACATTTATTGAGAATAGGGTGCATATGCAGCCTATGCTCAATAAATGTAAATCCAATAATTATTTACAAGAAAACAATGTTAATGTGAAATTTACTAAAATGTTTATAAGTGCAAATTTACGATTGTCTGTAAATTGCAATTTATGGATTTACATCTAGCCTATGCTCAATAAATGTAAATCCAATAATTATTTACAAGAAAACAATGTTAATGTGAAATTTACAGACTTATCATAATTTTGCACTTACCAACATATGTCGTACGCGTTTAAGTGTAAGTTTTTATGGTGTATTAATATTTGTGGTCATACATACAGTGAAATCTCTCTAAACTGGAAACTTGTTTCAGATCTTGAATTCATCCGACAGGCTGGACAACAACACAAGTAACCTTCCCACGTTGCATGGCGAATCCCGACTTACATTTTCTTGTGAATTGTGGTTCTCTTCGACATTAAAATCAAATGTAATGTCTGCATCGGAGATGGGTATTAATAGGCTGTTTCTCTCGCTGTTCCGCTCGCTGTGACTGATGCTCGAGTTACTGTGGCTGCGCGGGAACGTCCCCTTGGGCTGAACACTCAGCATCTCCACACCTGCAACATAGTGAGGCCGGGCTCCAGTAGCCGATTTCATCAAAGTTGCAAAGTATACTTATCTAGCAAAGTATACTTTGAGGGAGAAATTTTCAATTTAAGGATCAATTTATTAATTTTTATTATACTGAATTTATTACATTATCACAGCCATTTTGGCTGTGATAATGTAATAAATTCAGTATAATAATTCTGCATTTTAATCAAATATATGCAGTCATTAGTTCTATATGAAATAATGCATTTCGGGAAAAATAAATGATTACTCCCTCAAAGTATACTTTGCTAGATAAGAATACTTTGCAATTTTGATGAAATCGTCTACTGTTGTGGGGACTTTTATTTTTCATTATCTCACTTTTATCATTTATTATTATTTTGCTATAGATCGATAGCAGACCATAATTATGAGACACGCCATGTGATTCTGTACCTTCGGACATCTGCGTAATTTCATGAAATACGTTTACAAAAAATATATTTTCCATAAATGACATCAAAAGTTGACAAAATTTTAAGAGTATATTCCACATGTACTCTAAACATTTTGTAAACTTTTGACTTTATTAATTGATTGATGCTCGAGTTACTTTTGCTGCGCAGGAAAGTCCCCTTGGGCTGAACACTCAGCATCTCCACACCTGCAACATAGGGAGGGCTCCAGTAGCCAATTTCATCAAAATTGCAAAGTATACTTATCTAGAAAAGTATACTTTGAGGGAGTAATCATTGATTTTTCCGAAATTCATTATTTCATACAGAACTAATGATTGCATATATTTGATGATCAAAAGTATGCAGAATTATTATACTGAATTTATTACATTATCACAGCCAAAATGGCTGAAAGGCTGTGATAATGTAATAAATTCAGTGTAATAAAAATTAATAAATTTATCCAAAAATTGAATTTTTTGTGGCTGGCTGTGATAATGTAATAAATTCAGTATAATAAAAATTAATAAATTTATCCTAAAATTGAAAATTTCTCCCTCAAAGTGTACCTTGCTAGGAAAGAATACTTTGCAATGTTGGTGAAATAGGCTACTGTTGTGGGCACCAGCTTAACTTTTATTTTTCATTATCTCACTTTTATCATTTATTATTTATTTTGCTATAGATCGATAGCAGGCCATATGAGACACACCATGTGATTTTGTACCTTCGGACATCTGCGTAATTTCATGAAATACGTTTAAAAATTTATATTTTTCATAAATGACATCAAAAGTTGACAAAATTTTCAGAGTATATTCCGCATGTACGTAGATGTCTAAAGTTACAAAATCACATGCGTGTCTCATATGTGCTATGTCTATGGTTGTGATGGTTACTAACAGTAACTCTGCAATCTACTCCCGTACCATCTGCTATGACGGTACGCAAGTCTATTGCAACAGTGACTGTTCGCAGCTACGATTGTGAACATATTGCATTTACAATTGAAGGGAGTTAGGGGCCTAAGTCCACACCTTCCACCACTGACCCCATCAATTTAGTCAGAAGAGAGAAGGGGTCAGTGGGAGAAGGGGGCTAAGTCCATAAGGCAAACAAAAGACACAATCATTCCTCAACCTGGGATGGGGGGGGGGGGGGGTGGGGGGGGGGGGTTCGACGAGGCTCAAACCTTCAAACAAGGGTTTTAGATATTGATGAACACAATAATTCCTCAAACCCTAGTTAGAGGTCTGAAATACAGCTTTGAGGAATTATTTTTCACATTTGAGATGGGTTTGAGCAATTATTGTGCATTTGGCGTACTTTAAACCCGGGTTTGAGGTCTGGATTGGTGGTTTCATGCACCGAGCAATGCTTCCCAAATAAAATAGCACAGAGCGTATTCGTGAAAACTATTTACAAAATTTATAACCTTTTCCGTAAATGACATCAAAAGTTGACAAATTTACTATGACAATTTTGTTTGTTTGTTTGTTTGTTTGTTTGTTTGTTTGTTTGTTTGTTCATTGGTGTTTAACGGCCTATCAACAGCTAAGGTCACGGCCAGGCAAACGGGTTTGATCCCATTTTAACCTGCTGCATTCAGGGGGAAATCCAAAAAGTCAGAACGGAATATCAAGAAAAAATACATTCAGCCCTGAAATTAGAATAACCTGACCTGGGGCGGTCTATACCACACCAAAGTCACTTGGCCCCTTTCCCTAAAATAGGATTACAAATAATCGTATTAATCACATAAGGGGTATAACCAGATTCAACTGTCATATAAAAAATGCCAAAGACGCAAGTGAGGGCCAAACCAGGTCTCCAGTCGGAATTCCGGTAAGGATGAACCCCGATCATTAAGTTACCCATCGCATGCTCCCACCTGCCACCCACATGATAATTTTGTCAACTTGGGACACCATTTACAGAAAATACCGCAGTGGGTACAAGATCACATAGCTAATCTCATATGTGGCTGTGACAGAAGAAATGGGGCTTATGGGATTTGTGACCAGTGTAGCTCCTGATAAAATAGCACACTCCTGCAACCGGATAATGATCAATATTGCTTGTTAGAAGCATGGCGGGTGTTTCATTGATGAAATGGCGATCAGTGCAGATCCTGATCCGCACAGTCTGATCTGAATCTACACTGGTGGCAAAACCAATGAGCCCCATTTCTCCAGTCACAGACACATTTAACCCTTACAATGCTGAATTAAAATGTGTCGTCTGTTGTTAATATTTATTGTTCATTGTAAAATCTTGTCAGACCATGTTTTATTGAGAAAAAAGACAAAACATAAATCGACAGCAACGACAATTTAGGTTTCCCGCGTTCTAAGGGATAATCACGGGCATTTGTGAAGACGACGCACCTATTTGAATATTATCATGAACCTCCTCGGTGCCTCCAGTCATGGAGTAGCCTCCCCTGTTCTTCAGGAATGACGCTGGCCTCTCCTTCGGGCGTCCTGCCCCATTCCGCCGATTGTTCGACCACTCCGGGTGTACCACCTCCCGTTTGGGGGACACTGGACTTTTCGGGGTCTGCAACACGATTGATTGGCTGGTTGTTTGGTTGGTTATTTGGTTGTTTGGTATTGTTTGTATATTGGGTGTTTGAACGGCCTATCAACAGCTAGGGTCGTTTAAAGGCCTGGGCCATGGGTTCGATCCCGTATTTATTTAACTGCTGCATTGATTGGGGGAGGTGGGGGGATCCCAAAATTAGACGGATATTTATATCAAAATAAATAAAAATTCAGCCCATGAAACTAGAATCACCTGACATGGTGCCAGGTCCATACCACACAAAGTCACTTGGCCCCTTACCGTAAAATAAATCATAAATCCCATAAGCCCCATTTCTCCAGTGACAGATACATATACAGATTAGAAATGCACCTGTATGATGGGGAGGGTGAATGGGTGGTGGGCAATACCATAACTTCAGTGCTTAAATAACAAACAAACAAAAAATCAGTAACACTGATGGATGTATCCATCTAAAACTTTAACTCTTTGCATGCTTGGATTTGAAATTTGTGGGCTTTATAAATTGTTACAAAAATAGCAGACAAAAATTCATCATATTTTCTTGTATTTTCTCCCGTAAATATCATGAATATGTCTTGGAATTTCATTAGAATTGAGTCCTGATGGACTCAATTCTAATGAAATTTCAAGACATATTTACAGAGAGAAGTAAAACATATACACCTAATTCGTTTGGCGGATATTTCCGCCGCTTAAGCATGCAAAGAGTTAATGCATTTCACCTCGACTTTCAGCACAGGGGCTGCATGGGTGGGCTATAGAAATAAAATACTGATGATGACAAATAAGTATATGAAGTTTCATGCCAATCCAACTTACGGTAACATATAGTAGGTAGCTGAAATCTCGGACAGACAGATAAACAGTTGGGTCAGATGGACAGAGAGACAATTTGACAGAGTACCCTGAACTTATTTTATGGGTACAGAATAACAATACATACCATATTTATTCTAATAAACGCTCCTGGGGCAATGCAATTTGTGGGGAGCAATACTTGGAAAATAGGATCAAATTATGTTATTTTCACATACAAAAGCCATTTAAACAATGTTTAAATTGATTTTGTAGGTGAAAATAACATATTTGCAATGCAACTATGGGAGAGGGCTACTATTAGAGGGGTGACTATTAGAATAAATATGGTATCTATGATGCCAAACAATTCTTGACCTGATAGTCAGTTACCTGTTTCCAATAACGCCAAAAGGTGGCATTCTAAGGGTTAATCTATAACATTGAATGTGTACTATTACTTCGTTCTAGGACGGCAATAAACTTTGTCAAACAAATCGATTGCATCAAGCTTTGACGGAGAATGTTCATGACATAACATGACATGACATAGCATAGCATAGCATAGCATAACATGACATGACATGACATGACATGACATGACATAACATAACAGGATATAACATATCTACATCTAGAAATATTACAACGATGGCTGATTGTGGCCGTCTTGTATTTCAGATGCAACTTCTTTACATCTGTCCTATATCACCAACTTTGTGTCAAGTCTCGAAGTCAACACCCTATTTTGTACACACAACATGGGTGTAATATATATGTCTAAACATTTTTGCAAATTTTGTAAGGACCTTTTTTGTGTGCAGTCAGCCAAGATGACACGACATTACACAACATTAACGCTTACAATATTGAATTAAATTTTGTCATCCGCTGTTGATTTTATGTTTCCCATTTTTTCTCATAAAAACATGGTTCGACAGCAATTTAGCATCATTATCATTGAAAATGCTGTCAAACCATGTTTCTACTGACTAAGGAAGAAAACAAAATATAAAACAAGAGCAGATGACAATTTTCGTTTCCCACATTTTAACGTTTAACATTTTACATTTATAAATAAATACATTTGACTTATCCACAGCAAAATATAGCTTTGAGTAATTGCTAGTATAGCTTAGATGTAGAGAAGTATTAACCCATTTCATGCTGAGGATATGCCATTTTGATTGGGGAAAATCATAATATTATTTTCTTTAAATGCGATTAGAAGTATATGTCGCGACCACTATTTGAACCGTCTCATCGAGACGGTTCAAATGAGTGGTCACAACATTTACTTTCATTGAGAAATAACAAAAATAAAAATAAAATATTTAAAAAAATCATACCGCCTTATAATGTCAAGGTTATATCGTTTTCAGACAGCATGAATGTGTTAAAGGTACATGCACTCAGTAGGTTATAAGATAGGGAGTCAGACAGTTTTGTATATTCTGTAGATACGACATTTTCTGGCAAAATAAACATTCATTCACCATTACCCCACGTATTGATTGGCATTATTATACATTTTATATGAGACGTAAATTTCCACACTGATATCAGGGGCGATAACCGTGTTTCCTTAAAACGTTAACGGACATTATTATTTATTCTCTGTATTTACTTTTTGATGTGCAATGATCATAATTTAAAAACTGTCAAAAATATTATTTTTTCAGACGACACATTTAATTAGTATAAATAATTAAAAAATAATTAAAAAATAACATGCCTCATTTGCATATGAAAATAGCCTGATACCACCGCGAGTCACTATCAGTAAAATAAATATCACTAAATGATTATATCTGTATAGCGGGCACTCGTAATTTTTAGAACTGGTGGAATAGTGACATAATTACATGTATACACTTATTTAATTCATATAAAGAACATTTTGTGCCAACTAGTGGGCAAGTACCTTTAACCATACACTTTAACTATGATTGCTAAACATGGCTATACCCCCTTGCATTCTGCACCATAAGAAATGGAGAAAAATTGACAAAGTTTTAAAAATGGGCCTGAATAGTATTAAAGTATTTCTTCAAGTTAGACAACAAAGAAACTTTTACAAACATTTAGACATAAACATGACTAAATTGTTTCAGTGACCTTCCAAAGGTCAAAAAGGTCAATGTCAAGTTAATGGTGGATACAAACTGTTCAATGTAAATAACCATTAACATACAGATGGACAAAGGGAAGGATACAACTTTAAAAGCCAGTCAGAATTCGTTACAGCGGCACACGTTATAGCGGCATAATCGCCTTCCGGCACAAGAAGCCGCCAAACCAATCGGCATGCTCTTTAATCTGCTCGATATACCGGCAAATTCGGCTTCCGGCACCGGCAGTAGTAATGGGTGTCACTATGGTACGGTTTTTTAACATGTGTTTTTTACATAGACGGATTTTACCCTTGCACCGGTTGTCTATGTAAAAAACACATGTTAAAAAACAGTACCATAGGTGACACCCCTTATTACTCCCATTAACAGGGTGGAAACTTCTTGTATTACGTTATAGTGGCTAAAAAAGTGTGCCATAGTGCCACCCTGAACCATTTTGCTGGAGATTCGTGAATTTTATCCGGGGGTGGAAACTTCTTGTATTACGCTATAGTGGTTAAACCGTACCATAGTGACACCCCTGAACCATTTTGATTCGTGAATTTTATCCGGGGTGTAAACTTCTTGTATTACGCTATAGTGTTACCCTTAACATTTAGGGGTTGTACTGTTCCCTTATATAATTTTCAAATATTTTTGACAACTCCAATATTATCAAATACATATGAAAATATCCTAGAAATATTTTTCATCCACTTCTGACAACTCTAATATTGACAAAAGTTAATGAAAATAAATATTGATTGTAAATCAATATAATGGTATTTTTTCAATTTATAGTGGGGAAAAATTAAAATTGAATACAAGATATGTAAAGTTTTAACAATATTTTATTGAACAACAACATATTTACAACATGGAATTATAGACCAGATATGATATTCATATTTGATCTTTACAAAGGTACATGCAATATTATGTTAACATATTTGCAACATGAAGTAATTTTGGAAAATGCAAAGACATGGCATGATGATATTGTTGTGGTTTACAACATTGACACCCGACAGATGTTGAACTTTGCTGAGGTCCTTCGTAGAGTGTTCCGAAGTGATGTTTGAACCAGATCGTTATAGTCCTATCATTCTTGAAGTAATTTGATGAACTGAATGTTTGTTGAATACAGAGACGCAGAGTATTTCCTCTTGCAATCGC
>CM055266.1:30400653-30416454 GCA_029237695.1 Conchocele bisecta
TTTTAAGGAAACACGGTTATCGCCCCTGATATCAGTGTGGAAATTTACGTCTCATATAAAATGTATAATACTGCCAATCAATACGTGGGGTAATGGTGAATGAATGTTTATTTTGCCAGAAAATGTCATATCTACAGAATATACAAAACTATCTGTCTCCCTATCTTATAACCAACTGAGTGCATGTACCTTTAACATATTCATGCTGTATGAAAACGATATAACCTTGACATTATAAGGTGGTATGATTTTTTTTTAATATTTTATTTTTATTTTTGTTATTTCTCAATGAAAGTAAATGTTGTGACCACTCATTTGAACCGTCTCGATGAGACGGTTCAAATAGTGGTCGCGACATATACTTCTAATCGCATTTAAAGAAAATATTTATGATTTTCCCCAATGAAAATGGCATATCCTCAGCATGAAATGGGTTAATACTTCTCTACATCTAAGCTATACTAGCAATTACTCAAAGCTATATTTTGCTGTGGATAAGTCAAATGTATTTATTTATAAATGTAAAATGTTAAACGTTACAATGTGGGAAACGAAAAAATTGTCATCTGCTCTTGTTTTATATTTTGTTTTCTTCCTTAGTCAGTAGAAACATGGTTTGACAGCATTTTCAATGATAATGATGCTAAATTGCTGTCGAACCATGTTTTTATGAGAAAAAATGGGAAACATAAAATCAACAGCGGATGACAAAATTTAATTCAATGTTGTAAGCGTTAATGTTGTGTAATGTCATGTCATCTTGGCTGACTGCACACAAAAAAGGTCCTTACAAAATTTGCAAAAATGTTTAGACATATATATTACACCCATGTTGTGTGTACAAAATAGGGTGTTGACTTCGAGACTTGACACAAAGTTGGTGATATAGGACAGATGTAAAGAAGTTGCATCTGAAATACAAGACGGCCACAATCAGCCATCGTTGTAATATTTCCAGATGTAGATATGTTATGTCCTGTTATGTTATGTCATGTTATGTTATGTCATGTCATGTCATGTCATGTCATGTCATGTCATGTTATGTTATGCTATGCTATGTCATGTCATGTTATGTCATGAACATTCTCCGTCAAAGCTTGATGCAATCGATTTGTTTGACAAAGTTTATTGCCGTCCTAGAATGAAGTAATAGTACACATTCAATGTTATAGATTAACCCTTAGAATGCCACCTTTTGGCGTTATTGGAAACAGGTAACTGACTATCAGGTCAAGAATAGTTTGGCATCATAGATACCATATTTATTCTAATAGTCACCCCTCTAATAGTAGCCCTCTCCCATAGTTGCATTGTAAATATGTTATTTTCACCTACAAAAGCAATTTAAACATTGTTTAAATGGCTTTTGTATGTGAAAATAACATAATTTGATCCTATTTTCCACGTATTGCTCCCCACAAATTGCATTGCCCCAGGAGCGTTTATTAGAATAAATACAGTATGTATTGTTATTCTGTACCCATAAAATAAGTTCAGGGTACTCTGTCAAATTGTCTCTCTGTCCATCTGACCCAACTGTTTATCTGTCTGTCCGAGATTTCAGCTACCTACTATATGTTACCGTAAGTTGGATTGGCATGAAACTTCATATACTTATTTGTCATCATCAATATTTTATTTCTATAGCCCACCCATGCAGCCCCTGTACTGAAAGTCGAGGTGAAATGCATTAACTCTTTGCATGCTTAAGCGGCGGAAATATCCGCCAAACGAATTAGGAGTATATGTTTTACTTCTCTCTGTAAATATGTCTTGAAATTTCATTAGAATTGAGTCCTCAGGACTCAATTCTAATGAAATTCCAAGACATATTCATGATATTTACGGGGAGAAATACAAGAAAATATGATGAATTTGTGTCTGCTATTTTTTAACTATTTATAGCCCACAAGTTTCCCAGCATGCAAAGAGTTAAAGTTTTAGATGGATACATCCATCAGTGTTACTGATTTTTTGTTTGTTTGTTATTTAAGCACTGAAGTTATGGTATTGCCCCCCACCCATTCACCCTCCCCTCGTACAGGTGCATTGTAATCTGTATATGTATCTGTCACTGGAGAAATGGGGCTTATGGGATTTATGATTTATTTTACGGTAAGGGGCCAAGTGACTTTGGTGTGGTATGGACCTGGCACCATGTCAGGTGATTCTAGTTTCAGGGCTGAATTTTTATTTATTTTGATATAAATATTCCGTTCTCATTTTGGGATCCCCCCACCTCCCCCAATCAA
Source organism: Conchocele bisecta (assembly GCA_029237695.1). NCBI lineage: Eukaryota > Metazoa > Mollusca > Bivalvia > Lucinida > Thyasiridae > Conchocele > Conchocele bisecta. The sequence goes on from CM055266.1 coordinate 30,402,906, forward strand.
TGCAGCAGGTTAAATACGGGATCGAACCCATTGGCCCGGCCTTAAACGACCCTAGCTGTTGATAGGCCGTTAAACACCAATAAACAAACAATACCAAACAACCAAATAACCAACCAAACAACCAGCCAATCAATCGTGTTGCAGACCCCGAAAAGTCCGGTGTCCCCCAAACGGGAGGTGGTACACTCGGAGTGGTCGAACAATCGGCGGAATGGGGCAGGACGCCCGAAGGAGAGGCCAGCGTCATTCCTGAAGAACAGGGGAGGCTACTCCATGACTGGAGGCACCGAGGAGGTTCAGGATAATATTCAAATGGGTGCGTCGTCTTCACAAATGCCCGTGATTATCCCTTAGAATGCGGGAAACCTAAATTGTCGTTGCTGTCGATTTATGTTTTGTCTTTTTTCTCAATAAAACATGGTCTGACAAGATTTTAAATGAACAATGAACAACAGACGACACATTTTAATTCAGCATTGTAAGGGTTAAATGTGTCTGTGACTGGAGAAATGGGGCTCATTGGTTTTGCCACCAGTGTAGATTCAGATCAGACCGTGCGGATCAGGATCTGCACTGATCGCCATTTCATCAATGAAACACCCGCCATGCTTCTAACAAGCAATATTGATCATTATCCGGTTGCAGGAGTGTGCTATTTTATCAGGAGCTACACTGGTCACAAATCCCATAAGCCCCATTTCTCCTGTCACAGCCACATATGAGATTAGCTATGTGATCTTGTACCCACTGCGGTATTTTCTGTAAATGGTGTCCCAAGTTGACAAAATTATCATGTGGGTGGCAGGTGGGAGCATACGATGGGTAACTTAATGATCGGGGCTCATCCTTACCGGAATTCCGACTGGAGACCTGGTTTGGCCCTCACTTGCGTCTTTGGCATTTTGTATGTGACAGTTGAATCTGGTTATACCCCTTATGTGAGTAATACGATTATTTGTAATCCTATTTTAGGGAAAGGGGCCAAGTGACTTTGGTGTGGTATAGACCTGGCCCCAGGTCAGGTTATTCTAATTTCAGGGCTGAATGTATTTTTTCTTGATATTCTGTTCTGACTTTTTGGATTTCCCCCTGAATGCAGCAGGTTAAAATGGGATCAAACCCGTTTGCCCGGCCGTGACCTTAGCTGTTGATAGGCCGTTAAACACCAATAAACAAACGAACGAACGAACGAACGAACGAACGAACGAACGAACGAACGCGAACGAACGAACGACGAACGAACGAAGAACGAACGAACGAACGAACGAACGAACGAACGAACGAACGAACGAACGAACGAACGAACGAACGAACGAACGAACGAACGAACGAACGAACGAACGAACGAACGAACAAAATTGTCATAGTAAATTTGTCAACTTTTGATGTCATTTACGTAAAAGGTTATAAATTTTGTAAATAGTTTTCACGAATACGCTCTGTGCTATTTTATTATTTTATTTGGGAAGCATTGCTCGGTGCATGAAACCACCAATCCAGACCTCAAACCCGGGTTTAAAGTACGCCAAATGCACAATAATTGCTCAAACCCATCTCAAATGTGGAAAATAATTCCTCAAAGCGGTATTTCAGACCTCTAACTAGGGTTTGAGGAATTATTGTGTTCATCAATATCTAAAACCCTTGTTTGAAGGTTTGAGCCTCGTCGAACCGCCCCCCCCCCCCCCCCACCCCAGGTTTGAGGAATGATTGTGCCTTTTGTTTGCCTTATGGACTTAGCTTCTCCCACTGACCCCTTCTCTCTTCTGACGAAATTGAATGGGTCAGTGTGGAAGGTGTGGGACTTAGGCCCCTAACTCCCTTCAATTGTAAATGCAATATGTTCACAATCGTAGCTGCGAACAGTCACTGTTGCAATAGACTTGCGTACCGTCATAGCAGATGGTACGGGAGTAGATTGCAGAGTTACTGTTAGTAACCATCACAACCATAGACATAGCACATATGAGACACGCCATGTGATTTTGTACCTTTAGACATCTACGTAATTTCATTAAATATGTTTACAAAATTTACAATACTTTTCATAAATAAAGTCAAAAGTTCACAAAATGTTCAGAGTACATGCAGAATATACATGGAAAATATAAATTTGTAAACGTATTTCATGAAATTACGCAGATGTCCGAAGGTACAAAATCACATGGCGTGTCTCATATGGCCTGCTATCGATCTATAGCAAAATAAATAATAAATGATAAAAGTGAGATAATGAAAAATAAAAGTTAAGCTGGTGCCCACAACAGTAGCCTATTTCACCAACATTGCAAAGATACTTATACTTTGAGGGAGAAATTTTCAATTTTAGGATAAATTTATTAATTTTTATTATACTGAATTTATTACATTATCACAGCCAAATTTTTTTTCAATTTTAGGATAAATTTATTAATTTTTATTATACTGAATTTATTACATTATCACAGCCATTTTGGCTGTGATAATGTAATAAATTCAGTATAATAATTCTGCATACTTTTGATCATCAATTATATGCAATCATTAGTTCTGTATGAAATAATGAATTTCGGAAAAATCAATGATTACTTCCTCAAAGTATACTTTGCTAGATAAGTATACTTTGCAATTTTGATGAAATTGGCTACTGGAGCCCTCACTATGTTGCAGGTGTGGAGATGCTGAGTGTTCAGCCCAAGGGGACTTTCCTGCGCAGCAAAAGTAACTCGAGCATCAATCAATTAATAAAGTCAAAAGTTTACAAAATGTTTAGAGTACATGTGGAATATACTCTTAAAATTTTGTCAACTTTTGATGTCATTTATGGAAAATATATTTTTTGTATATGTATTTCATGAAATTGCGCAGATGTCCGAAGGTACAGAATCACATGGCGTGTCTCATAATTATGGTCTGCTATCGATCTATAGCAAAATAATAATAAATGATAAAAGTGAGATAATGAAAAATAAAAGTTAAACTGATCCCCACAACAGTAGACAATTTCATCAAAATTGCAAAGTATTCTTATTTAGCAAAGTATACTTTGAGGGAGTAATCATTTATTTTTCCGGAAATGCATTATTTCATATAGAACTAACGACTGCATATATTTGATTAAAATGCAGAATTATTATACTGAATTTGTTACATTATCACAGCCAAAATTACTGTGATAATGTAATAAATTCAGTATAATAAAGATTAATAAATTGATCCTTAAATTGAAAATTTCTCCCTCAAAGTATACTTTGCTAGATAAGTATATTTTGCAACTTTGATGAAATCGGCTACTGGAGCCCGGCCTCACTATGTTGCAGGTGTGGAGATGCTGAGTGTTCAGCCCAAGGGGACGTTCCCGCGCAGCCACAGTAACTCGAGCATCAGTCACAGCGAGCGGAACAGCGAGAGAAACAGCCTATTAATACCCATCTCCGATGCAGACATTACATTTGATTTTAATGTCGAAGAGAACCACAATTCACAAGAAAATGTAAGTCGGGATTCGCCATGCAACATGGGAAGGTTACTTGTGTTGTTGTCCAGCCTGTCGGATGAATTCAAGAACTGAAACAAGTTTCCAGTTTAGAGAGATTTCACTGTATGTATGACAAATATTATACACTAAACTTCGTACGACATATGTTCGTAAGTGCAAAATTATGATAGTCTGTAAATTTCACATTAACATTGTTTTCTTGTAAATAATTATTGGATTTACATTTATTGAGCATAGGCTAGATGTAAATCAATAAATTGAAATTTACAGACGATTGTAAATTTGCACTTACGAACATTTTAGTAAATTTCACATTAATATTGTTTTCTTGTAAATAATTATTGGATTTACATTTATTGAGCATAGGCTGCATATGCACCCTATGCTCAATAAATGTAAATCCATAAATTGAAATTTACAGACGATCTTAAATTTGCACTTACAAACATTTTAGTCGTAAGAAGTTTAGTGAAACGGGGCCCCTGGTCATATCTATGACTTCAAAATCATTGTCATCAGTATTAAGTATTTGCATGCTGGGAAATTTGTGGGCTATAAATAGTTAAACAATAGCAAATTACAAATAATTATATTGTTATTATATCCCTGGCACCGAATGGTGAGGGGCGCATATAGTGTTACCAGTACATCCTGAAACCTTATAATTTCTGTTTCCTTTCACGGATCTGCTTGATATTTCACAGTGAGGGCATTCGTGTGCAGACAGGCCACATTTCTAGTCTTATTTCTCCTTGTATATATCATAACTATGTCTGGGAATTTTATTATAATTGAGTCCTCAGGACGCAATTCTAATTCCAAGACATACTTACAGAGAGAAATAAGAAAAATACACGCAATTGTTTACTCTTATTTTCAGTGCTAGCATGCAAAGCATTAATTGCAATGACCGCCATTAACATTGAAAATAAATTATATTTTATGGATGTCTGATTTGGATTGTGCTGAACATATTACTATTGTTATTTCAGTTTTCTCAGATGCATTCGTTTTGGAAATTGAACCATTTTGTTTCAGGCAAAAAAGGCGTCTATTAAGTCGCTGTACACAGATACATTACCTGTAAGTTACAATAAAATGGTCCTAATATCATTCTTTCAATAAGTGTGGCTGTCACTGAAGAAATGGGTCTTGCAGTGTAGACCCAGATCAGCATCTGCACAGTCTGATAAGGCAGGGATTCCGCTGGCAATCGCCACTTTCGCAATTGGCGATAGAAATAAACAATTGGCAATAAAAAATTACAATTTTCGAAAAAAAAAGAAAATTGTAATTTTTTATCGCCAATTGTTTTATTTTTTTTGAAGTGGCGATTTTTTTATTTTCCCCAGCGGAATCCCTGATAAGGGTCTGGAGTATGCCAACACATTCAGAGCTGCACTGGTCAAAAATGTCATATGCACATTCATAGTTCACCCTACTTTCTACGCCAATCGCTGGGCAGCATTGTGCTGCACTTATTTCACATATTGCAACGTTTAGCTCCAATAAGTTTATATTACCAGATTTAATGATTAACCGTTCAACAGACATAGCCAGAACGTAGTTTGGTGGTTTATTAAATAATTTGTCACATTATAATTAACTGCGTTTTTGGTTAGCCAGTGCAATGATGTCCAAGGGTCTGCATCCGTGTTTCAATGCATGTGCTTGTGCATCTGTCCAACGTTTGTGTTCTGTGACATGCTTGCCCATTTAGACACCTTGTTTTACCCCCGATGCGATATTGCGTTGCTCTAGAGGTTCCGTACGTCCGTCCGTACATACGTCCGTGTACATTTACGTCAAAAAGTTTGTAAGAGTTTGTCCAGTATGCCACGAGGGTATATCCGAAAATTCGAATCCTCCCGCAGCTGCTTCAGCTTCTTTTCCCCCATGTTAAATAGATAGATAGATAGAGAAATCAGTCTTCGTAATAAAAGAAACATTGGACAAAATTTCACAAAATAAAATTAAGGCTCATTCTTACATTTGCTAAAGTTTACTATTATCCAAAACAATATTGTTTTTGCTTAGTTTATATAGCCGTAAAATTTGGGCAGGTTTCGTGAAACAGACCATAGAGATTCTGATAACAAGCACTCATTTATAGATAAAAGCTGTAACTACTCTGTGTATTATATTTACAGACCTTCAATCTAGTCAACGATAAACTTGGTATCACTTACGTCCGTGACTTGAGTGACCAGGACTTATCAAACATTCGCAGTTTAGCCCTGCTGGAACTAACGTCCATATTTGATGCAAATAGTATTACCTACAGTCGCCGAAGATCAAAGAGAAAACACAAAGGTATGATGGGCGTAGAATACTGTTCTCCATTTGTGTGATGGGTAAAGTAACGATCGGTGTTCATCCTTACCGGAATCCCGACCGGAGACCTGTATACTTTACTAGCAAAGTATACTTTGAGGGGGTAATCATTTATTTTTCCTGAAATGCATTATTGTATCCCCCGGACTCCGTCGGGGGATACTATGGATTTGACAGCGCGCCGCGTCCGCATCCGTGTCCGCCGCAGACACTTCTTGTCCGGAGCATAACTCGAACACCCTTTGGAATATTTTCATGAAACTTCACACATGCATAGACCACGACCCGAAGGTGTGTCGCGCACAAGAATGACAACTCTTGCATAGCTAATTTTTGAGTTATCTCCCTTTTTTGTTTCTCGCACTGATTTCGTGTCCGGAGCATAACTCCACCACCCTTTGGAATATTTTCATGAAACTTTACACATGCATAGACCACGACCCGAAGGTGTGTCGCGCACAAGAATGACAACTCTTGCATCGCTAATTGTTTAGTTATCTCCCTCTCCCTTTTTTGTTTTGCGCACTGATTGACCATAACTCGACACCCTTTGGAATATTTTTATGAAACTTAACACATTCAATTAGACCACGAACCGAAGGTGTGTCGTGTACAAGAATGACAACTCTTGCATAGCTAATTTTTGAGTTATCTCCCTTTTTTGTTTTCGCTCACTGATTTCCTGTCGGAGCATAACTCGACCACCCTTTGGAATATTTTCATTAAACTTCACACATGCATAGACCACGACCCGGAGGTGTGTCACGCACAAGAATGACAACTCTTGCGTAGCTAATTTTTGAGTTATCTCCCTTTTTTGTTTTGCGCACTCTACAAACTGGACAATAATGCATGAAGACCTGTTTTCTCGTCGCTCTGTACACCTTTTCTGGTGTGCTCTGTACACCTTACCTGTAGAGAGAACAATAGAAACTGGGAGAACCATGTGCTAGCATAGGCTAGCATGTGCAGATGTCCAGTGCTTGACCACTGCTGACCAGGTAATTTATACAGGTAAATCACTACATTGGGTACTGTGTTGAAAATATTGTGGCATTATGTGGACCTGTGCAGATTTTTGTAGATAAATATAGGACTATTAAAAAAAAATCTGGTCTCCAATAGCAAGCATTATTATTTTTAAACTTTTTTTTTTTTTTTTTTTTTTTTTTTTTTTTTTTTTTTTTTTTTCTTCATTTTTTTTTTTTTTTTTTTTTTAAATTTTTCTTTTTTCTTTTTTTTTTCTTTTTTTTTTTTTTGTTTTTTTTTTTTTTTTTTTTCTTTTCTTTTTTTTTTCCTTTTTCTTTTTTTTTTTTTCATTTTTTTTTTTTTTCATTTTTTTTTTCAAATTATTTTTCAATTTTTGTCTAGTAGCATAAGGTCGTAAGTGCTTTATACAGACTATTCACCTGTGCATGTGCTAGCATGTGCAACTGACCACTGACCACTTACAGGTAATTTATACAGGTAAATGATTATATTACATTTCCGTAAACTGTGTTGAAAATATTGTGGCATTATGTGGACCTGTGCAGATATATGTAGATAAATATACATGTAGGACTATTAAAAAAAATTCTGTGCTCCAGTAGCAAGCATTATTATTTTTAAACTTTTTTTTTCCATTTTTTTTTTTTCATTTTTTTTTTCAAATTATTTTTCAATTTTTGTCTAGTAGCATAAGGTGGTAAGTGCTATATACAGACTATTCACCTGTGCATGTGCTAGCATGTGCAACTGACCACTGACAACTTACAGGTAATTTATACAGGTAAATGATTATATTACATTTCCGTAAACTGTGTTGAAAATATTGTGGAATATGTGGACCTGTGTATATATGATATGTAGATAAATATAGGACTATTAAAAAACATTCTGGGCTCCAGTAGGGAGCATTATTCTTTTTCTTTTTTTTAATTTAATTTTTTTTCCATTTTTTTTTTACATTCTTTTTCAATTTTTTAACTGACCACTAACTTATTACAGGGTAATTTATACAGGTACATTATTACATTTCCGTAAACTGTGTTGACAATATTGTGGCAGTATGTGGACCTGTGCAGATATATGTAGATAAATATAGGACTATTAACAAAAATTCTGGGCTCCAGTAGCGAGCATTATTTTCAAAAAAATAAATTGTATATTACATTTCCGTAAACTGTGTTGAAAATATTGTGGCATTATGTGGACCTGTGCAGATATATGTAGATAAATATAGGACTATTAAAAAAAAATTCTGGGCTCCAGTAGCAAGTATTATTATTTTTTATTTTTCAACTTTTTTTTCAATTTTTTTTTAATTTTTTTTTTTACATTCTTTTTAAATTTTTTAGCTGACCACTAACTTATTACAGGTAATTTATACAGCTAAATTATTACATTTACCTAAACTGTGTTGACAATATTGTGGCAGTATGTGGACCTGTGCAGATATATGTAGATAAATATAGGACTATTAAAAAAAATTCTCGGCTCCAGTAGCGAGCATTATTTTTTTTATTTACTTTCTATATTACATTTCCGTCAACTGTGTTGAAAATATTGTGGCATTATGTGCACCTGTGCAGATATATGTACATAAATATAGGACTATTAACAAATAATTCTGCGCTCCAGTAGCTTCACACATGCATAGACCCTAAAGGTGTGTCGCGCAAGAATGACAACTCTTGCATCACTAATTGTTTAGTTATCTCCCTTTGTCCGTCACCGATTTTGTCTCCGGAGCATAACTCGATCACCCTTTTTTCAAACTACTTGTGTATCTGGGGAGGGGGATACACATGCGCTTGTCGACAAGCGTCCATTTCTAGTTTCATATAGAACTAACAAATGCATATATTTCATGATTAAAAGTATGCAGAATTATTATACTGAATTTATTACATTATCACAGCCATTAAATGGCTGTGATAATGTAATAAATTCAGTATAATAACAATTAATTAATTTATCATAAAATTGAAAATTTCTCCCTCAAAGTATACTTTGCTAGTAAAGTATACTTTGCAATGTTGATGGAATAGGCTACTGGTTTGGCCCTCATGTACGTCATATGGCTTTCTTGTTTGTGACATTTGAATCTGGTTATACCCCTTATGTGAGTATTACGATTATTTGTAATTCTGTGCTTTAGCACCGGGTCGGGTTATTCTAATTTCGGGGCTAAATAAAAAAAATTATTTGTGTAAATATTCCGTACTGATTTTGGGATTTTCCTCCCTGTATTGAATGCAGCAGGTTATATAACGGGATCGAACCTGTTGGCCTGGCCTTAAATGACCTTAGCTGTTGATAGGCCGTTAAACACCAATAAATCAAATCTCCATTTGTGATGGTGAAATTGGACTGATAGCAAATTTAGCCAGTCTGGCACCTGAGCTCATGCTTATTATACAAGTTTATGACTACATATATTTATACTTGAAGTCAGGAAGTTGTGATTGGTTGAGACTCACTAGTCTCTGCCAATGAAACTGGCTGATTCTCAGTACAAGTTTGGACAAGACAATGTCTGATTAGAATATATCCAGTTAACCCTTAGACCGCTACACACAACAATTGTCGTCTGCTGTTGCTTTTATATCTTCGCCTTATTTCTCAATAAAAACATGTTTTGACAGCACTACAGAATCATTTACATTGGAATTGATTCTGAAGTGCTGTCAAAGCATCTTGTAAATTTTTCTAAAGTGCTGTCAAAGCATGTAAATAAAAATGGAAAATAGAAAATAAACAGCAGACGGCAACAGATAGCGGTGTAAGGGTTAAACTGTGCTCTCAACCTGGCAGGTATTTCAAGATTAATTTATTTATTATATCTTATCCTAGTCCTTTGGGAGGAGGATTTAAAGCAGGGATCCCATGTATCGGATTTAATGGAGAATATGTGTATGTCAGATAACCAAACTTGTATGTAGGTACATCATTGTATAGGCCTCTTCTGGCTCCATTCTCTGTATCCATATCCTTTATCCGCTGTCTTGGACTTGACCTAATATTACCTCAGCTGTTGACAGGCCATTAACGCTTTCACCCGGAAGTAACTAGAATGGATTTTTTAATATGTTTTTCAGACTAGTCCATTTATGAAAAGGGGGTGTTTTTGTAGTCAAAAATATGAAAATTACTTGCAAAAAGTGCAGATCCTAATGAGCCGGCTCGTTACGAATCTGAATCTCCACTTTTTGCCGATACCACTATACAGGTCTGTGGTGTTGAAAGGGTTACCCAACACTCCATTCCAATCCATAACCTGCAAAGAAACAATTTCTCAATAATGTTTGAGTGACCTACTTTTATTTATGTTTATGACTTCCAGAGCACGGGTTGTTTGGAGTTGCCTTACAAAGCCTGCTGGACGGTGACCAGAAACTGAAGGAGAATACCAAAGTCCCGCTCATCTTTTCTGAAGTAAGCAGCTGCTATAGGCCAGTCTTATAAATAGGTTACCAAACTTTGAAAGGCATGAGTAACCTCCATTGAACTCCTTGGTGTTAGAATTGGCGGAATTTGTGTGTTTCATCTGGCATATACTTTACTCATCTGCAAATGTCTAGTGACAGTCGTCTGAACCGTTTTGTAATGTACGTCAATCTTATTTTATATATATTTTATACTTAAATATCGTTTACGCCACTTAAATACCAATGATTGGCACACCAATGTTCCATTGACTGTAAGCATGGTAGGTGTGCATTGTAGTTTTCTCTAGATCCGTGCAAAACTGTTTCTCTCTGGCCATTCTGACGCCGCCGTTTTCTGCTTAATAACATTTAGCGACCGCTTTCAAATCGCTGTGCAGTTTATTACTACATGCACCATGACATTTAAAATAGTAAAAATGTTTAATATGACTGATCACTAGCGTTCAATGGAATTTTCTGGTTATATACTATACTTTCTATTACACTATTGTAGAACAAAAGTTTTTAATATTTGAGTTGCGCCGGTACCTCATTACTATGGCTTTTTAACTCTGAATATGTCAACTTGTTGTCAAATGTTAGGATTCTGGGGGCCGTTTCACTAAACTTTGTACGACTAAAATGGAGGGTATACTCTGTAATGGTTTTCCGTTGCAGACAGTGAACTACTTAATCAAACATTGCCTCGACTCGGAGGGCATACTCAGGGTACCTGGCTCCACAAGCAGGATAAAGGTGAGATAACTCATTGGTGATTGTGACGGGACAACCCAGTTCCCATTGAAATGTACCTGAATGTCAGCCTCTTCCTTGAAAAGTGTTTCATTTCAGTTCAGTCCTTTAAATCTACTTGAGTTTACACCATCACCCTTAATAAAATATCTGTTTTCAATCAAATTAAAACAAAAAGATTCAAGTCAGTTGAAGCTAGTTTTTTTGTCAGTAAATTTGTCAATTGTTGAACGAGACATTTTGAAATTAGTACCCAATGAAAGTGACGAGTGGACCACAATCCGGTATGGTTTCAGCAGTACGTGAGAGATAATCATTGAAAGTGTTGCTCGTGCTCAATGAGAAATGCTTAACAAGTGCCTTAATTTGATTCTCAGAAATTGGTGGGAACCCTGTTGCAGAAATAGAGTGTGTGACATTTGTGTGGCCTGTCTAGCTCCGGATCTGTTCCTGTAATTAGTGAAATGATCTGTGCTTGTGTTTGGAGAAATAGTGAAAACATTTCAGCAATTGTGGTCATCTGAGGAAACAAATCATTTGTGGTTTCAGCAATTGTGTTAATCGGAGGAGGCAAATCATTTATGGTTTCAACAGTTGCGTTCATCTGAGGAAACAAATCATTTGTGATTTCAGCAATTACGTTCATCTGGGGAAACAAATCATTTGTGATTTCAGCAATTACGTTCATCTGGGGAAACAAATCATTTGTGATTTCAGCAATTACGTTCATCTGAGGAAACAACTAATTTGTGGTTTTAGCAATTGTGTTAATCTGAGGTAACAAATCATTTGTGGTTTCAGCAATTACGTCAGGAGTTGGATGACAAGTTTTACCATGGATCATTCATCTGGGCTGAAGATGTGACACCAAACGATGTAGCAGCATTAATGAAGCAGTTCCTACGAGAACTACCTGCCCCTCTCCTTACAGATGAATACATTGAAGCATTTGCTCAAGTTGAATGTAAGTTAATTGGGAATAGGGAAGCAAAAGTTGTCCGCGTGCCCACCCGCCTGGCCGTCCAAGGTCATGATCAAATAACTTAAGTGTAGATGCATGCTTCTCTTTTGTATGACCGATTGGCTTGAAACTTCATGTGCATGTTTATTATCATCCGTATTTTCATTCCCCACACCGCCCAAATAGAATTGAGAAACTCCGGCGAACTTCTTGATATGTGGGCAGCATATTAAGGGCAGCGTGGATGCGTGGCATTTGTCCACAAGTATGATGTATTGGAATGTTAAAGTAATCCATCAAGGGATAAAGAAGTTATGACAGAATTGAGAACTTCTTAATCACTTTTGTTAATTAAGTTGCCACATTTTCTCTCATCTGCAACGGGGGCATTCGTGTGCTGATTGGCCACATTTTTTTTATTAATATCAACGCTGCCAGTGAGGGCTTTAGCTTGATAATTATGAGTGAGTGGCAGGTGTGAGCATGTAATGGGTAATTTAACAATTCATCATTACCAGTATCCCGAACGGAGACCAGTAGCCGATTTCATCAAAATTGTAAAGTATACTTTTCTAACAAAGTATACAATGCGACCCCGTTAGTACACGGAAGTCCGGCGACATACAACCTTCCGTGTTGCTTATCCGAACCGTGCTATATCCGTTCTCGCCCAAGACGCATCATAATGTCAACAAAAAATACATGTATACTGTACACTGTGACTGCGAATGAACGATGTCGTCAATGCCTATAAAATGCCATATGTTTTCACTGTTATCTTCGCATATAATAAATATATTGAATCCAAGAATTGTTAACGTCATGTTTTATTTATTCATCATGTTCATGTAGAATGTAGATCTACGCAGGTCCGTGCAATCCATTATTGTAAACGCGTGTAGAAAAATGTGTAGTAATGATGACGCAATGACCCAATGACCGATATCCTGTTCCATCAGCTGCAACATCACGGACAAGCTCGTGCGTTGCAATCTGTGTTTACTCATATGGTGAGCACAGGTGGAAGACTCGGACCTATGACACCAAAATAAATGCCTATTAAAAAAATCCCATTATCCCACCCACCTGGTATCGTACTGTACATACGTTATAATAGAACGAGATCAAGTGGGTGGGGTAATGGATATTTTTGTAATGGTCATTTTCTTTGTGTCACACGTCCGACATATTCCACCGTGGGTGTTTGAGTACAGACCTGTCTAGACATGTTTTTGCCAGACGTGTTTATAATATTGCGCCAGTTCATGAGGTAATCATGGCTTATCACGCAAGATTTTCGACGAAGATGAATCTGATAATAGTGTACATTTTCTGTAAACGATATCGAATGTTGACGAATATTAAATTAGTAATTATTACGCATTTGCTCTGAAAATGTTATCAACTTTCCGATATATTAGCAGAAAAAAATCAAATCATTCTCGGCGAAAATCTCAGTTACCGTATATAATAAAGTTGATTATCTCATGCACTGGCTCAATTATGACGTAGCGAAACAAGGAAACAAGGCCAGTTGTCACGTACACATGTGTGTACATGCGCCGGGGGCGTGGGCAGTGCTGTAACAATTTAGTTAATCTGGGTCGACTT
>CM055266.1:30416954-30516957 GCA_029237695.1 Conchocele bisecta
TGACATTGACTATTCCATTAATCAAAAAGGGGTAATGCTTTCAAAATCTTGAATATCATGACGAATACTGCAGATCCAGGTGAGACGGCTCATTACAAGCCGACTCATCTTGAGTGGGTGGCAGGTAGAAGCATGCGATGGGTAATTTGACTATCGGGATTCATCATTACCGGAATCCCGACCAGAGACCTGGTTTGGACTTCTTTGGCATTCTTGTATGTGAGACTTGAATTTGGTTATACCACTTATATGAGTAACACAATAATCCTATTACTTTTAGGGGAAGGGCCCAAGTGACATTGGTGTGGTATGGACCTGGTTAGGTTATTCTAATTTCCGGGCTGAATATATATTTATTTTGATGTAAATATTCCGTTCTGATTTGTGATTCATTGTTGGATTGAAACTGAAAGGGATAAGCTGCATTAGAGTGTGTGCTACTCACAATTTAGTAATAGGGTACATATTATTAAGCCATCTGATTGTGTACCTGAGAAGAATTGAGATATCTCGTGAAAGCTGTGGGTGGTTGGTCGGGTGAACGCAATGGCGTAAATTAACGGTTGGGTTCCTCCTTATAGCAATCATGATTTTCCTGGTTTGCCCGTCATGTACGTTTTTATCTTTAGCTCTATATACTTTTGCTTTATAATGGGCAATTACCTAATTCAACTCCCAGGTTACCATTATAAAAGTAGTAAGATTATTACTGATCCTACTGCTTTTGGCAGGGGATCAAGTGATTCTGGTGTGGCGAGGACCTGGCTTCAGATCAGGATTTCAGGGCTGAATGTATAGTTTTTTTATTGTAAATATTCAGTTCTGATTTTGGGATTCCCCCTCCCCCATTTGTACATGTACTTGAACATGTACATGTACCTGTACAGGTAATATATGTGGGTGGTTGTCGGGAGAATGAGATTGCGTAAATTAACGGTATGGGTTCCTCATTATAGGAATCACGATTTGCCTGGTTTGGCCCTCGGGTACGTTTTTATCTTTGGCTCTTTAGTTACCTGGGAGTTGAATTGGGTTATTGCCCATTATAAAAGTATCAGGATTATTCCGATTTCAGGGCTGAATATATAGTTCTGATTTTGGGATTTCCCCCCATTTGGACATGTACTTGAACATGTACATGTACTTGTACAGGTAATATATGGGATTTAGTACTAAACCCATTGACCCGGCCTTAAATGACCCTAGCTGTTGATAGGCCATTAAACCCCAACAAACAAACAAAAACAAACTTGTGAAAGCTATTTACAAAATTTATGAAATTTTCTGTAAATGATGTCCAGGTTGACAAAATATTCTGAGCAATAGAATTTTGCATTTGCTGTAAAAAAAAAATCGTTTCATCAACTTCCAAATTGATTTACAGAAAATGCAGTGTGCAGCAAATGGCTACTGACATTGAAGATACTGATCACCTGTATAAACTTTGCAGGATGGAGACATCCTTTACATGTCACTGTATGAATGCATTTGCATAATAAAATACTTTTTGTAGGAAATCTCTACTGTATTGTCATTTATGTTATAACCCACTTCAAGAATTCAAATTCAAACTGACTTATCGGACCATGGATGGCAGGTTGGAGCATGTGATAATTTAACGATCGGGACTCATTCTTACCGGAATTCCGACTGGAGACCTGGTTTGGCCCTCACATACATCTTTGGCATTTTGTATGTGACAGTTGAATCTGGTTATATCCCTTATGTGAGTATTACGATTATTCGTAATCCTATTATAGGGGAAGGGGTCAAGTGACTTTGGTGTGGTATGGACCTGGCACCAGGTCAGGTTATTCTAATTTCTGGGCTGAATATATTTTTTCTCGATGTAAATATTCCGTTCTGATTTTGGGATTTTCCCTCCAAATACAGCAGGTTAAAACGGGATCAAATAATGACTGTATGTACCATTAATAGACACATGTCTAATAACTGCATTTTCGTAGTCTCTAGGGTTGGAATTTCTGTCATTTCCCCAATGATAATCAAGGTGTATGATAACGTGTTACTAACAACAACAACAAGTACTGAAATTTCCAGAATCCATCTGATTCAAAGTATTATTTTATAGTGTCCTTATTTCGTAACGGATTTTGATGAAATATGGCGCATCGAACGCGTCTTGTTAAGCTGCATTTGGTGGTCTCTGTATTTTGGCACAGACTTCTGTCGATTTTGCGAAGAATCGATTTCCGTGTCTCTGACACGTACTGAAATCGATTATTTGCATAAACGACAAACTCCCTTTCTGTAAATCAATATTGAAGTTGATGAAATTTTTACAGCAAATGCAGCTCATGAAGACACGTTTGCTGTGCCATATTTCATCCAAATCCGTTGCATATTAAGGAAAATATCACATAATACTTACTTTGGAATGGGCGACGTTGTTGTTGTAACCACGTGATCATGTACCTTGATAATGGTTGTCTTTCATTGCCAAAGTGGACAAAATATTCCACTGCAATGGAAAGAAATAAACAACAATATAATTTGTATTCCTCATTCATATCCATGAGCGTCAACAGCATTTTTGAAAAGAGATTGCCCCTGGACCCATTACAGATTTTGGTTGAATCATAGCCCTGGAAGGATTTTGATTTCTAGAAGCCAAATGTTGCATTCGGATATGTTTTTACAACAAATAGCTCCTGGGCAAAGAGTTTTGGGTCCATTTAAGAAACGTATTTCTGAAAATTACCACATTGCAATACATTTAGCGCTGCTTGACTGTATTTTGTTAGTAGGGTATTTGAATACTATAATGTCTGCTCATTCATGCGTTGAAAATAGCTATCGCGGACCTAACTTATATAAACAAAGTCCTGCTGGCTCCAGAAAAGGAGGTTTAGTACGAACACATTGAATCTCCCCTGACAACGCCCTTGATATTGACAATTATCTAGTTGAAAATGTGATCCATCTGGTATGCTTTTGTTCCCAGTTTGATTCTGGCTTACATATCATCATAGCTGTCGGAGCTAGACTCGAGGTGATGAGGGGTGGCTGGGGATGTGGGGCTACGGCTGTTGACCACCCACACTCCCCCACACCCTGTGCACTAGAAGTTCCTATGTCATTGATTATGTACCGTATTTATTGTAATAAACGCCACTGGGGCTATGCAATCCGTGGGGATCAAAACGTGGAAAATAGGATCAAAATATGTTATTTTCACATACGAAAGTCATTTAAAACAATGTTTTAAATGGCTTTTGTATGTGAAAATAACATTTAGAATGCAAATATGGTAGGGGGCTACTATTAGAGAGGGGGCTACTATTAGAATAAATATGGTATTTATGTTATTGACAACTGAGGTCCATGGGATACAATCTTCAGATGTTGCACTGTCCTGCGAAGATGTGTAAATACTATTACATTACTATTACATTTGGATAAGAAATACGTTAATTAAGGACTCGTTCTATACCTGATCATCGTTTGATTCAAAGATAATTGCTTCGTAAATGTGATGGATTATATGTATAACATATATGTGAACACTGTCTCGTTACTGTATCCTATACGGCACATGGAGTGGCCAAGTCGGCCATCTTTGTGTGTTCCAGCCATCAGCCAGTTTCACCTGTTCTGCCGTTTGACAAAGAACGCAAAATGTGAAATAGAACATGTGGTATAATGTAGCTAATTACATGTAGAAAAGCCAGGAGAACGGACTGCTATCGATTAAATTACACCAAACTGTAAACTATGTCAGTTTTCTGGATATGTTTGTGCCTGTGTTTTTAACAACATGAACCACCAATATAAATAGCCTCATACACAGAAAATCGCACAGTGTAATCAGTAAAGATCCTGATAAGATGCCTTGTAACAAGCGTTGTCACGAGAATGTGCATGATTTGTCATTTTATTAAATTCATCCATGCCCACTTTTAAAATACCCAATTAAAAATTGAAACTACCCAATCATTGATTTCAAGTTCTGCGTAAAAGAGATGTTCTGCAAAACTATGGAAATTGCAAGGTTTACCATTTGCATATTATCTACCCAAGCATTCCCGTACATGTATGACATTCGGTCATGTAGCGCCACCTGGGAATAAGCTGCCAATCATTCAGACTGGTCGTGCTGGTAATTGTCTGGAAACGCATGGTCATGATCATGGAATGCGACCATACATTTGTGTCAGTCCAATGCATCAGAATGTGGTAAGACGTGTCTAATAGTCAGCATATTAACCCTTAGACCGCTACTCACAACAATTGTCGTCTGCTGTTACTTTTATATCTTGCCTTATTTCTCAATAAAACATGGTTTGACAGCACTTCAGAATCATTTCCGATGGAAATGATTCTGAAGTGCTGTCAAAGCATGTTGTAAATTATTCTAAAGTGCTGTTAAAGCATGTTTTTGATGATACAAATGGAAAATAGAAAATAAGCAGCAGACGACAAAAAAAAAAAAGATAGCGGTCTAAGGGTTAATGAAAATGACACACACATCGGTGAACATTGTAAATTATATTGGTTTGTACCCGAAATTAGACACGCATAAAGTTGAAACTCATAACAAACAGTTACATGACACTTTGCATTATTTACAGAATTTCGTAATTTTCGATAAAAAATATGAATTGGGTCCAATGCATTAGTGTGTGACAACATCAAGTATTACCAAACACTTAACTAAACATTCATTTAAAAGTTGAAACTCATAATCTACTAAATGAATTTAACCCTTACACAGATATTTTAATTTGTTGTTATCTGCTGTTTATTTTCTGTTTTCCATTGTTATCATCAAAAACATGATTTGACAGCACTTTAGAATCATTTACAACATGATTTGACAGAACTTTAGAATCATTTCCATTGAAAATGATTCTAAAGTGCTGTTAAACCATGTTAACATGTTAAACCATGTTAAAATATCTGGCAAGACTTAGGAAACGGGATGGGCGAGGCTCTGCCGAGCACATCCCATTTCCGTGCCGCGCCAGATATTTTTTCCCATTCACGGCACTAACCTACTATTCTATTTATCCCATTAACACCTACAAATAGCTTTAAAATGAAAAAAATCACCCCAGCCGCATCATCACAATCGGAGAATCGACTAGTATGACAACCGCACATATTCATACGCAGTGGTTAGGTCGTATTGACAGGATATCAAAAATGTTTCACGGCACCGTGTTTCACGGCACATACGCACTGTGTTGACGGGATAAAGTACCGTTCACTTACCACCAAATACCCGCATTCATGTACAAAATAATCACCTCTCTAAACCGGACACTCTCGGTACCCAATTGTGATTAATTTAGATGGGTTTCATGATTGAACATCATAACATGGTGTGCTTAACCCTTAGACCGCTACTCACAACAATTGTCGTCTGTTGTTGCTTTTATATCTTGCCTTATTTAAAAAAACAAACCTGGTTTGACAGCACTTCATGATCATTTCCAATGGAAATGATTCTGAAGTGCTGTCACAGCATGTTGTAAATTATTCTAAAGTGCTGTCAAAGCATGTTTTTACTGATAAAAATGGAAAATAGAAAATAAACAGCAGACGACAAAAAAAATAAGATAGCGGTGTAAGGGTTAATTACAGTTCAGCTTCTCTAAACCTGACACTCTGGGGAACTCCACCTATCGAATCGCTATACTAGCATGTGATTGGCGGTGTGATATGAAGTGAGCGCGTGTGTGGGCGTAATATGCTTTGCGTCTCGTGAACTATGACAACAAGGCGTAAAATCAGTTTTAAATATAGCAGCTGAACATTTAATGATTAATTTAATAGAGACGAAATGCTGTTCTTTCATTGGCCGAAAAACTAATAAATACTTGTACAAGTATGGGCAATACATGGGCGGATTCAGGGGGAGGGGGGGGGGTGGGGCGGACACGGAATGCGCCCCCCCTAAAATTCGCCGAGTAAAGATTGTTTACAAGTTACATGGCATGTTTCATGCCAAGTGCCATGTATTCCATGCATTTTCGGTCGTTTTCTGATTGTTTCAAAATTTAAACGTTTTCAATCAAAAATCATGTCTAAACATACTATGACAGTGTCAATATTTTTGCTCCAAAATGTGCCAGAACGCAAGAAATGCGATGTAGATTCTGCAAAATAGTTACGCCCCCCCCGACCCGAAATCCTGGATCCGCGCCTGCAATACGTTATGTATATGATGCAAATCCTTTCACATATGATCTTTTTTTATTACTAAACTATCAAAGTAAATGTAATTAATTTCCAAAGTTGCATTGATTGTGTTGATAACTTTCTACACCATTCTACATCATTTCTATATTTTTTTTACCCATTTATGAAAACAAACAACAAATATTCTATTGTAGTGATGCATATGTCTCGTAGATATAACTACAAATCGGTATATGAATACACTAGAAAGGCATGTATATGGATATCCTGCTGAATCAAGCTCAGTAGGAAGTTGGTACCAACAGGATACACGTGTGTCAGGTAAATGCAGAGATAGCTTTGCCATTTTCCAAGTATGTCAATAGATATTAGCCATATTAATGTATGTAGCAAAGAAACATACATACAGACATACAGTGGAACTTCTCCAAACCGGACACCCTGGGAGATCCCCAGGGTGTCCGGTTTTGGAGATGTTCCACTGTAAATCAGACATGTGACCACTTCATGATACATTATAGTGTTTTGCAATCATGAAGAGTCATTGTAATCAGAAATACATAACAGTGAAACACATCTAAGTTAAACATATATATTTCCTGAGTGTCCGGTTTAGAGGGGTTCCACTGTACAAAGCAATAAACCAATTGATAATGATCAAACTTATATAATATAGTTGTTTCTAGGTTTCTGTAGCAATTGTGCATTCCGTATTCGGATCAAGCAGGTTTGGCATGTACATATCCAGAAAAATTTGATTTGATTTAATGGTGTTTAACGGCCTGTCAACAGCTAATATATTAGGCCGGGTTAACGGGGTTGAATTTCATACATGTTACCTGTTGTGATGGCCCGGAGGGGGGAGTAAATCCCAAAATCAGTAGCCTATTTCACCAACATTGCAAAGTATACTTTTCTAGCAAAGTATACTTTGAGGGAGAAATTTTCAATTTTAGGATAAATTTGTTAATTTGTATTATATTGAATTTATTACATTATCACAGCCAAAATATATACTGAATTTATTACATTATCACAGCCATTTAAAATATATACTGAATTTATTACATTATCACAGCCTGATAATGTAATAAATTCAGTATATATTTTGGCTGTGATAATGTAATAAATTCAGTATAATACAAATTAATAAATTTATCCTAAAATTGAAAATTTCTCCCTCAAAGTATACTTTTCTAGAAAAGTATACTTTGCAATGTTAGTTCTGTATGAAATAATGCATTTCAGGAAATATAAATGATTACTCCCTCAAAGTATACTTTGCTAGAAAAGTATACTTTGCCATGTTGGTGAAATCGGCTACAGAACTGACCATTTACAGAAACAATATATACTGAACAAAAAAGTAACGCTACATACATAATTATACTGTTATATTATCAAATACATAACTGTGTTTTATTCCAGTTGGGTATTTCATTGTTGGGATACCATCCCTCTATAACCATACGAAAAACTGTATTGTTAACTGGCCTAATGTGCTGTGTATGTGTCTTTGGATACTATGGGGTCGAAAGAAATCACTTGCAAATTTCAGTTTATCGCACAACCTTGTGTGGAATTCATTAACATTGAACTTTAGCTACGCATTGGCCCAACCAACCGACATATAGCACGTTGTGTGATGTGTTCCACCAGTCATTGACAAGTGACTGATATGAATCTAACGTCTCTGGCTGTTTCGAGTCGTTGACGTACTCGTCTATCCAATAATCCCGAAAGTACCCGCAGAACAATACATGAAACCGCTTGATGTAGCAGAAAGCAGAATTTGTATGAACATCTTACTGTACTCCACCAACGAATGCATGTTCGTACGTGTGTATGTGACCGTACCAACCTTCGACGTCAATGAGTTCGTGTCAAATGTGGAACTTTGATTTCAACTCCTGTTTGCATACCTATGGGGTGCCGTTTTGGACTTTAATAGCATTTCGTGATATCATCACTTCAAATACATTATATCACCTATTCGAATGGATGATATCACCTATTTGAAGTGATGATATCACCTATTCGAATGGGTGATATCACATATTCGACACTGAAATGGTGATATCATGCATTCTAACTGGTGATATCATCACTTCAAATGGATGATATCACCTATTTGAATGGATGATATCACCTATTTGAATGGGTGATATCATCTATTTGATTTGAAGTGATGATATCATCCATTCGAATAGGTGATATCCTCACTTCAAATACATGATATCACCTATTCGAATGGATGATATCACCTATTCAAATGGATGATATCACCTATTTGATTTGAAGTGATGATATCATCAATTCGAATGCATGATATCATCACTTCAAATACATGTTATCACCTATTCGAATGGATGATATCACCTATTCGAATGGATGATATCACCTATTTGATTTGAAGTGATGATATCATCATTTGAAGTGATGATATCACCCATTCGAATACATGATATCATCCATTCAGCACAAACTGGTGATATCACCAATTTGAATGCGTGATATCATGTATTCAGGACGAATAGGTGATATCATCCTTTCGAATAAATTATATCACCCATTCGTTTAAATGATAAAAGAGCAGTTGATTACTCCCTGTTTACAGTAGTCTCGCAGAAACAGGACTTCCAGTCAAAAATTTAAGCACGCGACTTTACTGCAGGATTATTATTGTTTTGTTCATAATTTAATATCTTATTGTAAAATAATTTGATAATATAATTATAATATTAACACGTTTGCATGCTTACTATTTTTGTTAGCATATTTAGCAAGTGTTTCTAATGTTAGGATTATTTTATCTTTTTTTTCCAAGGGAGAAATCCTTCATTTTGAAACATAATGTTTCTTCCGAAAGGATGATATCACCTATTCGAAAGGATGATATCACCTATTCGTTCTGAATACATGATATCACGCATTATAATTGGTGATATCACCAGTTTGTGCTGAATGGATGATATCATGTATTCAAATGGGTGATATCACCTATTCAAATGCATGATATCATCACTTCAAATTAATAGGTGATATCATCCATTGAAATAGGTGATATCATCCATTCGAATAGGTGATATCATGTATTTGAAGTGATGATATCACCTATTCGAATGGATGATATCATCACTTCAAATCAAATAGGTGATATCACCCATTCAAATAGGTGATATCATCCATTTGAATATGAGATATCATGTATATGATGTGGCGATATCATCAATTCGAATGCATGATATCATCACTTCAAATCAAATAGGTGATATCATCCATTCTAATAGGTGATATCATCCATTTGAATAGGTGATATCATCCATTTGAAGTGATGATATCACAAAGTGCTATTAAAGTCCAAAACGGCGCCCCATACATACCAGCCTAACCGTATGAAAGTGTTTTCTGCCGTTTTCTAGCAAATACACGACGCCGACTGCGATTGTAAAGAAATTCTTGATCCGCTGTTACAGAATGGGAGCGATTACAAAATCATGAAAGACGTAACTATCCAGCTGGCTGCTCGCAGCGCAAACATACACGGTCATCATATACATGCACGTGACATATGTGAAGCGTCTCCAGAGTTCACGTAACGCCTCTTGAGCTTTGTTATAGTCGTCCAAAAAACACCATAAATTCGTAAACAAAACATTGGCACGCACCGATTGACGCCACAGGTGGAAGACTCGGACATGTGACACAATAAAATGCCCATTACAAAAAATCCATTACCCCACCCAGTTGGGGTAATTTATTTTTTTGTATTGAATGGGAATTTTTGACTTGGGGTAATGGATTTTTTTGTAATGGGCAGTTTCAATGTATTGATGTTTTTCCAATCACACACAATATTCTTATTCGAATCCACAATGCAGTTACTTTAAAAAATTATCACGTGACCTCATTAGACGGAAAACACCTGTTTTTCATGTTTTCCTACCTCCAGCCCAATATAAACATCGTATGTGTATTTCTTATTCGCCATATTATTCGTGCGAGTCGGCCCGTCTCACTATATACAAGGATTATGCACATTAATGCACATAATTCAAATGTTAGGAATTTGAAAACTGTAGCGTTTCTTTATGTGTTCAGTATATATTCAGCCCTGCCAGGTCTTCACCACACCAGAGTGACTTAACCCCACTCCCCAAAAGTAATATGATTAGTAGTAATCATATTACTTTAATCATGGGTAACCGGATTCAACTCTCGTGCATCAGAAAGACAAAAATGTTCATGAGGGTCAAACCAGGGATATCGGGATTCCACTACTGCTGAGAACCAAGTAGCTGGATTGGCTGCGACTCATTCTCGACCAATCAAACTGTACATATAATTGCGAATTGACATTTTCTGTATCTGCTCAGAACGTTCTATATTAACGTACATTGGCCAAGATTAACCAATCTGGTATTGTAGCTTATTATATCATATGTAAACAATTTGCGTTTGGTTTGTATTCAATATGACCATGATAACAGTTTCATACTCAAACAATAGTTATTATTTTACAATTTTTACTTTGATTTAGCTGTAACAACGGGAAATATCCAAATTTGTGTGTGACTAGAGAAACTGTGCTTATGGGCTTTGCGACCAGTGTAGATCCACATCTGCCTGGGCATCCGCACAGTCTGATCATGATTTGCTCTGTTCGCCATTCCATCAATGAAACACCCGTCGTGCTTCTAACAATCAATATAGTCCGTCCGCCGGTAGCTTGACCTTCTTTCGAATAACATACTTTTTTAATGGCGATTTTGCTTGCCCATACCGTCCACACCAAGAATCCGACTGATTTGCATAAATCCAAAACGGCCGCCAAACAGTTTTATTATACACCCGTTTGAAAAAACGGGACGTAATTAGGCGGGCAGCGGGCGGCGGGCTGGCGGGCACAGCTTGTCCGCGCAATAACTAGAGGTCTACTTGACGGATTGTAACCAAATTCGGAATACATGTTTATCACGGCAAGACGAAGAAGCATATATATATATTATTATATGATTATAATCATAGCGAGTGTAACGGAAGTGGTACCATGTGTAATCATGAGTTGAATGTGGAGATAAATATACCGATCGAGAGCATCGTGCTCCGGTAGCGCAGTTGGTTAGCGCGTCCCGTTGGTATTGGGAAGGTCCCGGGTTCGATCCCCGGTCGGTGCACATTTTTTCCGTTGCATTTCCCCTATCCGGTTACACGAGTAATAATTAAGTATTTAATTGCACACCGGCATAATATCGTAGTAAATTGGTACAAAAGTACTGAGGTTATGTATATTATGATCGAACGCTTTTAGCAACTTATGAAAACAATTAGATAACTAATAACTTTCCAAAAGGAAAGCAACAGCCCATAAAATACATACGATAACACAAATGCATTAGCTGTGTCCTCCCCATGGTATTTAGTCCATATTATCTCCGTTTTCTTGTCAGAATTATTGCATTTGTGATTAAAATCTCATTCTTTGTTTAACATGTGCGTATAGTGACCAGTGACGGCGTCATGGTAATATCTTATTAGTTTTTACATACGTCTGTTGGGTGTAAAAATATGCACCCAGAACGATTTTATTTATGGTGAATTAGGCCGTACCCCAATGCTTATTGTAAGATACATGATTATACTAAAATACTGGTTCAAAATATTGCACTCGAGTGAAAACAAATACATAAAACAAATATACGGTGTTATGCTTAACGATATAGCTGAACACCCAAACAAACGCAACTGGGCGTCACAGATTAAAATACTCCTATCTAGTCATGGTTTTTATCATGTATGGTTAAACCAAGGTGTAGGAGATGTTGAAACATTTGTATCCGTTTTCAAGCAATGGCTAAATGATAACTTTATTCAAAGCATTATTTTATACAAATGTATGCGAGTTTAAATTGCAATATTACCTGCGGGATATAAATGTAGATAAATTTAGAACAGCGTTTGCAAGATTGAAAGTATCACCACATAGACTGGAGGTAGAATCCGGTAGATGGAACAGAACACCAATAGATAACAGAAACTGTAGGATGTGTAATTGCCTGGAAGATGATATATCATGTTATATTAAAATGCACTATGTATTCAGATATACGGAACATTTATATACATGTAAAACAGTATTACTAGTACTGGCGTAGACCAAACATGATACAATTTATTGAGCTGTTTAAAACAGAAAATACGAACTTGGTACGAAATCTCGGTATATACATATACAAAGCATTTCAAATACGAAACGAACATTTATATATTCGTTAAACACCTTATCCCTTGCCATAACATATATTGTGTGCAGCATTCTGTTAGTTATAAATACTATTGATAATATTAATAATAAAACAACACTTTTTTTTTTGTAATCTAAACACCACATATGACACAGAATAAACATTTGTCGCTGACTAAATAATTGGTAGTATAACGTATGCTATGTTATATGAACGAATATATGTTACTCGAGAAATGTTTTGAGTGCGCTTGAATCAGTGGAACTACGGAACAGTATTAGCGTCAACACGGCCTAGACGTGGTATACACTTTTCGACACATATATGAAAATAACTATGTGTCCGATAGTGTATGCAAACGGTGGGCAGTGATAGTACGCGGGCTGTTCCGGGGCTGCATTGATCAAAACCACGTTTGAAGTGCATAAATAAAAAATAGTATGTTTTTGCAGAAATTTTGAAAACATATCATTTATTAGATACGTATACATGCCATTTACTACACTGTTTGCCATTCTTGACATATTGTGTTTACATGCATGATTACTTTTTACCTTCATGGGCCATGTGGCTTAAAGATTTTTGAATAAAACTATCTATCTATCATATGCATCCACAGACGCTAAATTATGTTGCACATTTATAAAAGAAAATATGCTATATTATAATTACACAATCATTCGACAAAGATAAAGTATTGCTATTGCTTATCACAGAAACAGTACACAAGAGAAAAGTGCTGTACATACAATACATATAATCATGAAAATATAGTTTGCTTTACATACTAGTCTGACTATAAATCGGTTATTTGCATCTTACCAAATAATATGTGATATTAAATTGCTGTACACCAATCATCATGAATATACAGCAGTTTTGTATTTTGGCAATTGCGTAACTTTCAGAGAAAGAAAACATACATGACCCAAAACACGCACCAATTAATGTAATAATATCAGTGGGAGTCGTAAATGGCTATTCACGCTATGTAGGTTGCAAGCACGTAGCCAGAAACTGGATAAATGCTACTGGATGACTGAAATATATCATTGTAGTCACCAATTGTGACGGACATATATTAATGTATCTTCCATTTATACCTGTTCATGTGTTATATACAGACACTCAAGCTGTTAACGGCGCTACCCGGAGGAGCCATTTCGTCTGATGTTAAATAGCAAATTATATTTAGTATTTTAACTTTTGGAGCCATTGGTATGAAAGACAACATATGGTGTGTATACAAATTAAGGAGTAGTTGAAGTATATTGTAAAGTTCCGCAATACACCTCCCGTCCAGCAACCCACTATATATAAGTTAGAATTATATAAGTTGGCAGCCATCTTGGAATTGGTATCAGACTATATCACCAGCAGTACTGTTGCTATGGAATGGAGACAAGAAGGCTTTACAGAATAAACAAAAACAATATTCAACGTACATTTGTATATTTAATAACTGAATGTACTCTTTTAAATCTTATGTTATGATATAAATGTAGTAATATTATAATGTACTATAGTCGATCATATCCGGCGGCCATCTTAGACTTCTGTTATTGACGCGATGTCTAATGGTGTATATCAACGCGAAAAAGCTCATCGTGACTTCATATGAGGATTCGGTATGATTATATTCTTAAATGTGACATCCGAGTGTAATTGCATATACTTAATTACTATTACTTATACTGTTACAAACGCGCGCACCACCAGTGACACCAGTGTTACTAACCAAAACACTTCACCGCTTTTACCGGTATTGCGCAGCTTGCTCGGTAGGAAAAAGGCACAAATGAACCAACACACC
Source organism: Conchocele bisecta (assembly GCA_029237695.1). Taxonomy (NCBI): domain Eukaryota; kingdom Metazoa; phylum Mollusca; class Bivalvia; order Lucinida; family Thyasiridae; genus Conchocele; species Conchocele bisecta. The sequence goes on from CM055266.1 coordinate 30,431,178, forward strand.
ACGTGGACACACTAATTAACACTGTTGTTCCACGCACAACATTACACTTTTTATTTCGCTGTCACCAGTGTTATGTCACACTAGCATAACACAATGTATAACATACAACATTTGTTGGATGTATAATTATTTAAACAAAACACACGTTCGATTTCAGATATTTAATTGTAATTGGAATTTGTAATAATCACTCATTTTCATCATCTAGTGAACACAATTTGAACACAATGTTAATAACGGCAAGCATTGTACAACTCGTATTATAGCTAAACTATTTATTTATTTATTACAACTCATGACCAAACTAAAGGCTTTATAAAGTGAAGAATTCTCGAAAGAGGCCAAAACATAAAGGTCTCTTCTCACGCCCGAGTCTCCCCTTATATAGCATGAGAAAGATTTATTACTTACAAAGAATGTGGGTGATAATTAAATGGGTCAACCTAGTTCTTAGGCAGGTTTGCCTACAAAATGGATATCGGAATAAAGCAGATATTATAGACAATCTAGTTGACATTTATGTCATAACCCACTTTAAATATGACAAGTATTCATATGGAATGGTTAATAAGATGTTAAACTCATATTCCATCAATTCCAGACAGGTTCCAATTTTTAGGCTGAATTCTTGCTAAATATATCTCGGTCAATGGATAAACTTATCCACATAAGACAATGACCCTTGAAGCTAAAAATAACCTGGGGCAGATTTAGCAGGATGACTGGCTGCAGCCTAACATCTTGCTAAAATATATCCAGGTCAACAGATACTCAATGGCTAGTGACCTTGTAAGCTAAAAATAACTCTGCACACCAGTTAATAGTAATGCAACCATTTAGTAGGATTCTATCAGGCAGTTTTCCGATAGTATAGTACGGTCATCTTACAGGTTGAAATTGTCTGGCCAGGCCACTATGCACCTTACTAGCAACCAGTGTAGACAAATGTTGTAGTGTTTAGTCTAATTTCATAACAATACATACGTAATTACACGAATTGATTATCATGTAATGTCATGCTATTTGGCGGCCATCTGAGACAATAATGATTTAAATACAATATTGATATATACAAACTTGCTCTGATATGGGGTCCGAGTGCAATTATATATTGTTTTTTATTTCAAGATACGGTTGCAAGTATATTGTAATCTATTCATCTTTATAGCGGCCATCTTGGACGTCTGCTATTTAGATTATATTATATAAGTTCACATAAAAAATAGAAAACATGCACACATTCATTGTTTCACTGAACATAGAATTAGAAAACTTATATTCTTTGATATTACGAATCAGTGAAATTATGTGAAATTATCAAATGTGGCGGCCATCTTGGATTCTTCCCAAATGCAGTCAAGGAATTGAAATTTAAAGTTTCCCATTTGTGTCAACATGTTAAATACATCCATATACTCTTTTAAATTGCTAATGTTCTTATTGTGGATGCAATTATATGGCACACTATATCTATTTGGCAGCCATATCTTGAATGTATGCAGATTTATCAAAACGTTCATGGATGACAGGTTGTCATCAGTCCGATTCCAAAACTAGAAGGTGCAAATTAAATCAGTAATACAAAAACTATGCTATTCAAAACAAGGTTCAGCCCAAAATTGGCTGTCGGACTAATATAGCTCGCTATCAGGCTACTGTGGTGTGTTATTTGATCTGTAGCTACAGTGATCCGAAATTACTATGATACATTATGTAGAATGTCCGTACTCGAGATGAAACTACTGCAGGCCTAAAGTGGCTGGGAAGCGGGACGAAACAGCTCGTCCCCGTCTCAATTCGTATTGAGTTCACGCATGCGCATTTTATTCTTTTACCTGGCGAAATCTCGGAAAACAAGTGAAGCGGTAAAAGGTAAACTTACAGTGTAAGTTTCATGTGTCGTCGCTTAGGTAAGGTGAGATAGCAGTTGGTGTCTTGTCTTGTAATTTTATGTCGGTATATTTTATAACATTCTGTGTGGGATGTAATTAGACGATTTCCTGCCCTCGTGTATTCTCCCGCGCGTCTGTCAACACTTACATTCACAGAAGTCGTTCACAAGGTAAACAGGTAAATTGTGCAGCAAATTACAGTTGGCAATATCTGCATAATATGACACTCCTGTGTAGTTGTGGACATGGGAATTTATAGGTGTGGAATCGCAGAGGTCTGGTTACAGGGATATAATAACTAAACTGTTTAAACTTTTATAATGGAGGTCATTTAGGCTTGGCTGATTAACAGGTTAATTACCATACTGTATTGCTGGACAAGGTATTTTCACATTTCTCTATGAAAGTTTATTTACCGTTTTATTACATAAAATGGCTTTCGCAGTTTAATAGCACAGTTTATTAAAATCATAATACATATACACTAGTGTATTAAGTATGAGATCGCTGTTTAAAACATACTGCATGGTATATTAACTGAATGGTAGTTCTGATCGAGTACATAACTCTTAATTACATTTTGTTACACTGCATTACATAAGAGTTATGACAGAGTAGTCTTTCCAAATGTGCATTTGAAGCGTTCTTTGTTTACTTTCTACTTCGTGGAGAGTGACCTAAAACTAATTGCTAATGAACACTTTATTATTAAGTTTATGGTAATATTTTTGTGCAGGGTTGGCCGGGAAATACCGGGGGCAGGAATTCCCAGCATTTCCCGCCCCAGGAAATACTCCCCAAAGTGGGAAATACCGGGAAATATGAATTAAAGTTATTTAAACATTTCACACATGCATTGCTCCAATGGTCCTCTACCGCCCTGTAACAAATCCACATTCGTCCCGCCCCCGCTAAGCCCAGGGTCAAGGTCACAGTCTTTGTGCGTTTGAATCCTTAACGCTCGAGTAAATGGCTTATAATTTCTGTTTCCTTTCTCGGATCTGCTTGAAATTTCACACACGCATTGCTCCAATGGTCCTCTACCGCCCTGTGACAAATCCACATTCATCCCGCCCCCGCTAAGCCCAGGGTCAAGGTCACAGACTTGGTGCGTTCGTAACATTAACGCTCGGGTAAATGGCTTATAATTTCTGTTTCCTTTCTCGGATCTGCTTGAAATTTCACACACGCATTGCTCCAATGGTCCTCTACCGCCCTGTGACAAATCCACATTCATCCCGCCCCGCTAAGCCCAGGGTCAAGGTCACAGACTTGGTGCGTTCGTAACATTAACGCTCGGGTAAATGGCTAATTCTGTTTACCTTGCTCGGATCTGCTTGACATTTCACACACGCATTGCTCCAATGGTCCTCTACCGCCCTGTGACAAATCCACATTCGTCCCTCCCCCGCTAAGCCCAGGGTCAAGGTCACAGTCTTCGTGCGTTTGAAACCTTAATGCTCGAGTAAATGGCTTGATAATTTCGTTTCCTGCTGGAACTGCTTCACTTCACACAGACATTAGCTCCAATTGCCAACGTCTGTGACAAATCATTGTTGCCCCCGCCAAGATTGTCAAGGTCACAGGACTTGGTGCTCGAAACTTAAGCTTCGAGTATTGCTTATAATTTCTTTCCTTGTCGGTTGCTTTCATTTACACAGACATTGCTCTAATGGTCCTCTACCGTCCTGTGACAAATCCACATTGTCGTCCCGCCCCCGCCAAGCCCAGGGTCAAGTCACAGACTTGGTGCGTTTCGAAACCTTAACAACGCTCGAGTAAATTGCTTATATTTCTGTTTCCTTGCTCGGAATCTGCTTCATTCATTTCACACAGACATTGCTCTAATGGTCCTCTACCGTCCTGTGACAAATCCACATTCGTCCCGCCCCCGCTAAGCCCAGGGTCAAGGTCACAGACTTGGTGCGTTCGAAACCTTAACGCTCGAGTAAATTGCTTATAATTTGTGTTTCCTTGCTCGGATCTGCTTCATATTTCACACACACATTGCTCCAATGGTCCTCTGCCACCCTGTGCCAAATCCACATTCGTTCCGCCCCCGCTAAGCCCAGGGTCAAGGTCACAGACCTGGTGCGTTTGAAACCTTAACGCTCTGGTAAATGGCTTATAATTTCTGTTTCTTTGCTCGGATCTGCTTCATATTTCACACACACAGTGCTCCAATGGTCCTCTACCATCCTGTGACAAATCCACATTCGTCCCGCTCCCGCTAAGCCTAGGGTCAAGTTCACAGACTTGGTTCATTTCAAACCTTAACGCTCGGGGTAAATGACTTATTACATGTATGCCCCCGCCACCGAATGGTGAGGGGGCATATAGCGTTCCAAACCGTAACGCTCGCATAAATGGCTTATAATCAAATATGCCTCATTTTCTTTGGCTGCCAGCGGGGGCATTCGTGTGCCGACAGGCCACATTTCTAGTGTAAATTACTTCTTCATTTTTTAGGAAGCATCTGAGTGTCTGCTAGATACAATTCACAAAGATAACGTCATCATGATCAGACTATGTTTAGACAACAGGCTGTTAATTGTCAACCTTCTCCCACACTAATATTCGGTATCAAGAAATGAGAATAAATGATCTTAGCATGCATGCATACACATAGTCTCTTACAAGTCTTATATGACTGACAATGTACTGTTGTTTTATGCTTTGCATTTGAATTACTTATTATACCAACTTTTTTGGGGAAAAATGGGTATATTGTTTTCGTCACGAGTGTTTATACCCACTTTTTTGGGGAAAAATGGGTATATTGTTTTCGTCACGAGTGTCCGTCCGTCCGTACGTCCGTCACGTTTCTTGTAACTTGAAAAACTTTTTCACCTTCATGCCTACGCGCCTGATATTTGGTATGTACCTTCGTTATCATGTGCAGATGCGCAAAGTGAATTCGGATTTTTGATCCGACCCTCCATCATGGATTATCTCCCCCTTTCGGATTCAGAATTTCCCTATTTTTCATTGTAAGTCTAAAAACTTTCTCACCTTAATACCTACATTTCTGATATTTGATATGTAGCTTCGTTATGATGCGCAAAGTGAATTCGGATTTTTGATCCGACCTTCCATCATGGATTATCTCCCCCTTTCGGACTTAGAATTTCACTATTTTTCCTCGTAGGTCGAAAAACTTTTTCACCTTAATACCTACGCGTCTGATATTTGGTTCGTAGCTTCGTTTTGATGTGCTGATGCACAAAGTGAATTCCGATTTTTTATCCGACCCTCCATCATGGATTACCTCCCCCTTTCGGACTTAGCATTTGGGGAAAGTGGGTATATTGCGATGGCGCGCCATCTACTTTTTCTAGTTTGCATTATTATTATGACATTTATTTAACGTGAAGACTGGGCCATGATGGTACGTATGAGATACAGTACCTAAAATCGTTAAAATTACCCAAAAGCCTACTAATGTCTACTTATTTGCATGTACATTGATGAGACTTTAATATACTTTAATACACCATATCAGACTATGACAACAGGCTGTTAATTGTCAGCCTTCTCTCATACCTTTTGTGCCATACTGTATAATAAGAACCCAGGTGGTCTGTATATGGTCATGTCAAGTTGTAAAACAATGGATTATCCCTGTTATCATGGTTATCAACAGGGATTTTCTCAAAATTCCAAAAGCAGCTTTTATTAGTGGGAGGTTATTATAGTAATGAGGGGTGTTCTCGTATACAATAAAATAGACAGTTGGCAAATACTTCATAGACTTGTATATAGGGAAGAAAATTGTCTAGAAAAGAATGATGTTTTTTTCTCTAAATAAACTTATTATTTCTTTTTTTATTGCATAATGTTTTACCTGTAGGCTTATCAGTCTAAACAGATATAAACCATAGTAGATATAGGGGAATATAGAGACTTGTCTTGATATTTTGGAATTAAAAAGACCACCAAGATTCATATTTCCCGGTATTTCCCAGTATTTCCCGCCGTCCTGGGAAATACTCTTATTTCCCGGGAAATTGCCAACCCTGTTTTTGTGTCATATTGTAGAATTGTCTCTCACTAACAATATGGTGATCAAAGTATGAACATCAACACTCTGCAGGTTTTTTTCTATATTTTAATGCGCAAAGTGTAAATTCTATTACATGTACGCACATTTTTACTGTGTAGCGTGGTGTAGCGATACTATGCAACCCGTTGCCTATAAAGCGGAAACATGCAGCTAACTGCGTGGGTGAGGTGAGTATGGTGTGTTTTAATTGAGTGATCTCTGCAATAAAAGAAATATTTAGTCGACATTTAATGATTTTCGTCATAATGAATTAACAACATTTTCTGTTCAAGGTCCCTCAAATGACACCAGACCCCTGGTAGTTCTGAGTATATACATTGTAACTCTTACATTGCATTATATCAGGGGCGGCGGAAGCGGGGGGGGGGGGGGCTGGAGGGCCTAGGCCCCCCCAATAATTCTGTAAATTTTGGATTTTTTATTCTAATATATTTGTGTAATCATGAGTACTGGGGACTTTGCTGAGAATGCAGGAAATGGCGTTTCACACCACTTGGATTTCAAAAATATATAGGGTATATAGGAGTCAGCTTGTCTGTCGGTCTGTTGGAAATTCCCTTCCGCTCTATATCTTCTACACCCATGCATGGATTATCAAATGGCTTGGCACAAATGTTTCTCATGATGAGAAGGTGTGTCGCGATCAATAACCACGCACCTACGTCCAAGGTCAAGGTGACAGTTGAAGGTCAAACAGAAGCAAAGAAACAGAAACTAGAAAAAGTCGATGGCGCGCCATCGCATTATACCCACTTTCCCCAAATGCTAAGTCCGAAAGGGGGAGGTAATCCATGATGGAGGGTCGGATAAAAAATCCGAATTCACTTTGCGCATCAGCACATCAAAACGAAGCTACGAACCAAATATCAGACGTGTAGGTATTAAGGGGAAAAAGTTTATCGACCTACGAGGAAAAATCCGAAAGGGGGAGATAATCCATGATGGAAGGTCCGATCAAAAATCGGAATTCACTTTGCACATCATAACGAAGCTACATATCAAATATCAGAAATGTAGGTATTAAGGTGAGAAAGTTTTTCGACTTACAATGAAAAATAGGGAAATTGTGAGTCCGAAAGGGGGAGATAATCCATGATGGAGGGTCGGATCAAAAATCCGAATTCACTTTGCACATCTGCACATGATAACGAAGCTACATACCAAATATCAGGCGCGTAGGTATGAAGGTGAAAAAGTTTTTCGAGTTACAAAAAAAATGGGAAATTGTGAGTCCGAAAGGGGGAGATAATCCATGATGGAGGGTCGGATCCAAAATCCGAATTCACTTTGCGCATCTGCACATGATAACGAAGCTACATACCAAATATCAGGAGCGTAGGTATGAAGGTGAAAAAGTTTTTCGAGTTACAAGGAAAAAATGGGAAATTGTGAGTCCGAAAGGGGGAGATAATCCATGATGGAGGGTCGGATCAAAAATCCGAATTCACTTTGCGCATCTGCACATGATAACGAAGCTACATAGCAAATATGAGGCGCGTAGGTATGAAGGTGAAAAAGTTTTTCGAGTTACAAGGAAAAAATGGGAAATGTGAGTCCGAAAGGGGGAGATAATCCATGATGGAGGGTCGGATCAAAAATCCAAATTCACTTTGCGCATCTACACATGATAACGAAGCTACATACCAAATATCAGGCGCGTAGGTATGAAGGTGAAAAAGTTTTTCGAGTTACAAGGAAAAAATGGGAAATTCTGAGTCCGAAAGGGGGAGATAATCCATGATGGAGGGTCGGATCAAAAATCCAAATTCACTTTGCGCATCTGCACATGATAACGAAGCTACATAGGAAATATGAGGCGCGTAGGTATGAAGGTGAAAAAGTTTTTCGAGTTACAAGGAAAAAATGGGAAATTCTGAGTCCGAAAGGGGGAGATAATCCATGATGGAGGGTCGGATGAAAAATCCGAATTCACTTTGCGCATCTGCACATGATAACGAAGCTACATAGCAAATATGAGGCGCGTAGGTATGAAGGTGAAAAAGTTTTTCGAGTTACGAGGAAAAAATGGGAAATTCTGAGTCCGAAAGGGGGAGATAATCCATGATGGAGGGTCGGATCAAAAATCCAAATTCACTTTGCGCATCTGCACATGATAACGAAGCTACATAGCAAATATGAGGCGCGTAGGTATGAAGGTGAAAAAGTTTTTCGAGTTACGAGGAAAAAAATGGGAAATTCTGAGTCCGAAAGGGGGAGATAATCCATGATGGAGGGTCGGATCAAAAATCCAAATTCACTTTGCGCATCTGCACATGATAACGAAGCTACATACCAAATATCAGGCGCGTAGGTATGAAGGTGAAAAAGTTTTTCGAGTTACAAGAAACGTGACGGACGTACGGACGTACGGACGTACGGACGGACGGACACCCGTGACGAAAACAATATACCCGTTTTTTTTTACAAAAAAAGTGGGTATAATTATAGGCCATTTACCAGAGCGTTAAGGTTTCAAACGCACCAGGTCTGTGAAACAATGGATTATCCCTGTTATCATGGTTATCAACAGGGATTTTCTCAAAATTCCAAAAGCAGCTTTTATTAGTGGGAGGTTATTATAGTAATGAGGGGTGTTCTCATATACAATAAAATAGACAGTTGGCAAATACTTCATAGACTTGTATATAGGGAAGAAAATTGTCTAGAGAAGAATGATGTTTTTTTCTCTAAATAAACTTATTATTTCTTTTTTTATTGCATAATGTTTTACCTGTAGGCTTATCAGTCTACACAGATATAAACCATAGTAGATATAGGGGAATATAGAGACTCGTCTTGATATTTTGGAATTAAAAAGACCACCAAGATTCATATTTCCCGGTATTTCCCGCCGTCCTGGGAAATACTCTTATTTCCCGGGAAATTGCCAACCCTGTTTTTGTGTCATATTGTAGAATTGTCTCTCATTAACAATATAGTGATCAAAGTATGAACATCAACACTCTGCAGGTTTTTTTCTATATTTTAATGCGCAAAGTGTAAATTCTATTACATGTACGCACATTTTTACTGTGTAGCGTGGTGTAGCGATACTATGCAACCCGTTGCCTATAAAGCGGAAAACATGCAGCTAACTGCGTGGGTGAGGTGATGGTGTGTTTTAATTGAGTGATCTCTGCAATAAAAGAAATATTTAGTCGACATTTAATGATTTTCTTCATAATGAATTAACAACATTTTCTGTTCAAGGTCCCTCAAATGACACCAGACCCCTGGTAGTTCTGAGTATATACATTGTAACTCTTACATTGCATTATATCAGGGGCGGCGGGGAAAGGAAGCGGGGGGGGGGGGGGGCTGGAGGGCCTAGGCCCCCCCAATAATTCTGTAAATTTTGGATTTTTTATTCTAATATATTTGTGTAATCATGAGTACTGGGGACTTTGCTGAGAATGCAGGAAATGGCGTTTCACACCACTTGGATTTCAAAAATATATAGGGTATATAGGAGTCAGCTTGTCTGTCGGTCTGTTGGAAATTCCCTTCCGCTCTATATCTTCTACACCCATGCATGGATTATCAAATGGCTTGGCACAAATGTTTCTCATGATGAGAAGGTGTGTCGCGATCAATAACCACGCACCTACGTCCAAGGTCAAGGTGACAGTTGAAGGTCAAACAGAAGCAAAGAAACAGAAATTATAAGCCATTTACCAGAGCGTTAAGGTTTCAAACGCACCAGGTCTGTGAAACAATGGATTATCCCTGTTATCATGGTTATCAACAGGGATTTTCTCAAAATTCCAAAAGCAGCTTTTATTAGTGGGAGGTTATTATAGTAATGAGGGGTGTTCTCATATACAATAAAATAGACAGTTGGCAAATACTTCATAGACTTGTATATAGGGAAGAAAATTGTCTAGAAAAGAATGATGTTTTTTTCTCTAAATAAACTTATTATTTCTTTTTTTATTGCATAATGTTTTACCTGTAGGCTTATCAGTCTACACAGATATAAACCATAGTAGATATAGGGGAATATAGAGACTCGTCTTGATATTTTGGAATTAAAAAGACCACCAAGATTCATATTTCCCGGTATTTCCCGCCGTCCTGGGAAATACTCTTATTTCCCGGGAAATTGCCAACCCTGTTTTTGTGTCATATTGTAGAATTGTCTCTCATTAACAATATAGTGATCAAAGTATGAACATCAACACTCTGCAGGTTTTTTTCTATATTTTAATGCGCAAAGTGTAAATTCTATTACATGTACGCACATTTTTACTGTGTAGCGTGGTGTAGCGATACTATGCAACCCGTTGCCTATAAAGCGGAAAACATGCAGCTAACTGCGTGGGTGAGGTGATGGTGTGTTTTAATTGAGTGATCTCTGCAATAAAAGAAATATTTAGTCGACATTTAATGATTTTCTTCATAATGAATTAACAACATTTTCTGTTCAAGGTCCCTCAAATGACACCAGACCCCTGGTAGTTCTGAGTATATACATTGTAACTCTTACATTGCATTATATCAGGGGCGGCGGAAGCGGGGGGGGGGGGGGGGGGGGGGGGGGGGGGGGCGGGAGGGCCTAGGCCCCCCCAATAATTCTGTAAATTTTGGATTTTTTATTCTAATATATTTGTGTAATCATGAGTACTGGGGACTTTGCTGAGAATGCAGGAAATGGCGTTTCACACCACTTGGATTTCAAAAATATAGGGTATATAGGAGTCAGCTTGTCTGTCGGTCTGTTGGAAATTCCCTTCCGCTCTATATCTTCTACACCCATGCATGGATTATCAAATGGCATTGGGCACAAATGTTTCTCATGATGAGAAGGTGTGTCGCGATCAATAACCACGCACCTACGTCCAAGGTCAAGGTGACAGTTGAAGTCAAACAGAAGCAAAGAAACAGAAATTATAAGCCATTTACCAGAGCGTTAAGGTTTCAAACGCACCAGGTCTGTGAAACAATGGATTATCCCTGTTATCATGGTTATCAACAGGGATTTTCTCAAAATTCCAAAAGCAGCTTTTATTAGTGGGAGGTTATTATAGTAATGAGGGGTGTTCTCATATACAATAAAATAGACAGTTGGCAAATACTTCATAGACTTGTATATAGGGAAGAAAATTGTCTAGAAAAGAATGATGTTTTTTTCTCTAAACTTATTATTTCTTTTTTTATTGCATAATGTTTTACCTGTAGGCTTATCAGTCTACACAGATATAAACCATAGTAGATATAGGGGAATATAGAGACTCGTCTTGATATTTTGGAATTAAAAAGACCACCAAGATTCATATTTCCCGGTATTTCCCAGTACTTCCCGCCGTCCTGGGAAATACTCTTATTTCCCGGGAAATTGCCAACCCTGTTTTTGTGTCATATTGTAGAATTGTCTCTCATTAACAATATAGTGATCAAAGTATGAACATCAACACTCTGCAGGTTTTTTTCTATATTTTAATGCGCAAAGTGTAAATTCTATTACATGTACGCACATTTTTACTGTGTAGCGTGGTGTAGCGATACTATGCAACCCGTTGCCTATAAAGCGGAAAACATGCAGCTAACTGCGTGGGTGAGGTGATGGTGTGTTTTAATTGAGTGATCTCTGCAATAAAAGAAATATTTAGCCGACATTTAATGATTTTCTTCATAATGAATTAACAACATTTTCTGTTCAAGGTCCCTCAAATGACACCAGACCCCTGGTAGTTCTGAGTATATACATTGTAACTCTTACATTACATTTATATCAGGGGCGGCGGAAGGGGGGGGTGCGGGGGGGGGGGGGGTGGGGGCTGGAGGGCCTAGGCCCCCCCAATAATTCTGTAAATTTTGGATTTTTTATTCTAATATATTTGTGTAATCATGAGTACTGGGGACTTTGCTGAGAATGCAGGAAATGGCGTTTCACACCACTTGGATTTCAAAAATATATAGGGTATATAGGAGTCAGCTTGTCTGTCGGTCTGTTGGAAATTCCCTTCCGCTCTATATCTTCTACACCCATGCATGGATTATCAAATGGCTTGGCACAAATGTTTCTCATGATGAGAAGGTGTGTCGTGATCAATAACCACGCACCTACGTCCAAGGTCAAGGTGACAGTTGAAGGTCAAAGGTCAAACCTATTGAAATTCCCTTCCGCTCTATATCTTCTACACCGATGCATGGATTATCAAATGGCTTGGCACAAATGTTTCTCATGATGAGAAGGTGTGTCGCGATCAATAACCATGCACCTACGTCCAAGGTCAAGGTCACAGGAAGAAGGTCAAAGGTCAAACCTATTGAAATTCCCTTCCGCTCTTTATCTTCTACACCGATGAATGGATTATCAAATGCCTTGGCACAAATGTTTCTCAGGATGAGAATGTGTGTCGCGATCAATAACCATGCACCTACGTCCAAGGTCAAGGTCACAGTTGAAGGTCAAAGGTCAAACCTATTGAAATTCCCTTCCGCTCTATATCTTCTACACCGATGCATGGATTATCAAATGCCTTGGCACAAATGTTTCTCAGGATGAGAAGGTGTTCGCGATCAATAACCACGCACCTACGTCCAAGGTCACAGTTGAAGGTCAAAGGTCAAACCTATTGTAGGCGGCAGACAGATAAACTGCATAGTTTGTGTACACAACTCCTCTGAAACCGTTCAGTGGATTGATCTGAAACTATACACACTTTTTATGCCGAACAAATATTTTTTTGGAAAAAAATATCATCCTTTTAACTTAGCCATTTTTGTCGCGCCTGCTTTAGCAGAGGCGCGACTATAGTCGGCGCTTTTTCCGTCGTCCGGTTTTTTTGTAAGGCAAATGCGTTAAAGTTATTGTTTTTTCACAATTGCTCTTTAACCCCTTGCCAGACATTGATAATATTTCACATCAATGTTTGTCTAGGGATGATGCTTCATTATGCACACCCCCACATCCAAATTTTGAAGGTCATGGTCATTTATTTCCTTGTAATGTTCGCCGGTTTTGTAACAGAAATGCGTTAAAGTTATTGTTTTTTCACAATATCTCTTTAACCCCTTGCCAGACATTGATAATATTTCACATCAATGTTTGTCTAGGAATGATGCTTCATTACGCACACCCCCACATCCAAATTATCAAGGTCATTTATTTACTTGTAATGTTCACCGGTTTTGTAACAGAAATACGTTAAAGTTATTGTTTTTTCACAATATCTCTTTAACCCCTTGCCAGACATTGATAATATTTCATATCAATGTTTGTCTAGGGATGATGCTTCATTACGCACATCCAAAGTCTGAAGGTCAAGGTCATTTATTTACTTGTAATGTTCACCGGTTTTGTACAGTTGTTTCTGTCAAAATGTTCCAGGTTTATACGTGTACAAAGTGTTGTGCGTTGCGTATCCGTGGAGTTTCCGTTAGTTGCGTTTCAAACCGTGTGTCGTCTACGTGTAATACGTTTTCGACCATGCGTTGCGTTTCCCCACTCTTGCGCATGCGCGAAAGTCGAACAAACCGTGTTCAACGCATTGAGTTTCAAAAGCGTGTAATCCGTGTACAACGGTTGTAAACGTATACAACGGTTGTAAACAACGTATTGAGTTTCAAAAGCGTGTAATCCGTGTACAACGGTTGTAAACGTATACAACGGTTGTAAGCGTATACAACGCTAAGGTAAACCATTTAAAACGATTTAACGCTTTCTTTGACGAACGGTTACACGCATCTACATGTACACAGCACCGTACAGATGAAACCGTGTTATACGTATAACACGTTTCCACGGGTTTTAACGCATTACATGTTTTGGTATGCCAACCTTGTATCGCGTAGAATGCGCATGCTCTGATCGTTCTTCGGTGTGTATATATATACTTCTAGACTCACTGCAGGGCTTCTAACATTTTCAGTTTTCCGGTTCTGGACCGATTTTTGAACTCTCAGACCGATTGAGATTTGAAAACTAGTCTTAAAAATCGATCCGAGAAAAATTGCAAGTCGGCTGCTATTTCGCTATAAACATTGTAAATTTACCGGTTTTGACCACCAAGTAATTTATGACACATATCCGCGGGCCATATCCGTGTAAACCAGTGTGCAGCTCGCTGTGTATTCAGTTTCTCCAAATATCGATTAATCTTAACACACGCGTGGGACAGGTGTATAGCGGATTAATGACTGAAATAGACTGGCTTCAGCGTAAAGATAATACGAGAGTTCCTAGACTCGCCATTTCTGATGATGTTAAAATAAAATAATGAAACCATGCACTGTGTTTATCTGTGTTCGCAATATTTAACCCCAATTAACTGACACGGACTATCGGCCCGGGCTATTCCATATTAAGTTAGGAACTGTTACATTACGCTGTATTAGGCGTCATTTTTGTGTATAAAATGTACATAGGAATGGCGCAGATCCTGATGAGCCGGCTCACGTGATCTATAATTCTCAAACATTTTGATAAACGACAAGTACATCTGTCGTGTTAAAAGCGTGACTCATTAGTCATCAGGGATTATGGATCAATTGAAGTGCTAAATCAACACCGCCGATGTACTTTGAACTCGATCTGAGGGTATGTATTCGCGATATTTTAAAAGGGACGAACACAAGGACGCCTCGAAGAGATCGGGGCCAAGAACAGGTATTTGTGTTAAAACGTGTAACCGTTGTACACGTTTCAACGCTTTCATATAGATCACGCTTCCAGGTAAAGCGTTGTTGTACACGTTTCAACTCTTTCACCTCGCTACATATGTATACGCCAAAGCGTGTTATACGCCTTGAAGCTAAACAAAAGTATTACACGCTTTAAAACTAAACGGTTTGACAATGTGTATTACACGTGTACGAACCGTATTATACGTTTAAACAACGTATACAACGCTTTTAAACTAAACGGTTTGACAATGTGTATTACACGTGTACGAACCGTATTATACGTTTAAACAACGTATACAACGCTACAGCAAACCGTTGCGTTCGCGTTGCGTTCGCGTTGAGTTTGCAAGTGTTGTCTACGGTGGAACAAAAACGGAGACTGCACTGTAACAGAAATGCGTTAAAGTTATTGTTTTTTCACAATATCTCTTCAACCCCTTGCCAGACTTTGATAATATTTCACATCAATGTTTGTCTAGGAATGATGCTTCATTACACACACCCCCACATCCAAATTTTGAAGGTCAAGGTCATTTATTTACTTGTAATGTTAACCGGATTTGTAACAGAAATGCGTTTAAAGTTATTGTTTTTTCACAATATCTCTTTAACCCCTTTCCAGACATTGATAATATTTCACATCAATGTTTGTCTACGGATGATGCTTCATTATGCACACCCCCACATCCAAATTCTGAAGGTCAAGGTAATTTATTTACTTGTAATGTTCACGGTCAAATGCCTCGGCAGGCGCGACACTGCTTCCGTGGCGGAATTCTTGTTTCTATTTTTATTAAATTGATTCATTGCGTTCTTGACAAACTCGGCACATAGTTTTTAATCAAAATCATATTCATCCATTACTCGTGTAAGATCTTCTATAACTGATGAATGAATTTTCAAATGTTTTCAGATTATCTCATTTTCATTGACCACGTACGCAGGTAAAAGGTCAATGTCACACATCTCTAAGGCCAGCATTAAATAATGATCATGAAATTTTTATTCAAACCTATAAAACTCTTCTAATGTTAAGCTATTTGTAAGTCCAACTCTTTGTGGGGGTATTATGATCACTCCTGTGATAGTTCTAGTTCCCCTTGGTTAAGGTTTTTAGTCAAGCTTGTAGATGGAATACTATTGTGCATACAGACACCATACTTGGACAACCTTTTCTCCTAGTGATGTACATCAATAACCCCTGATCTATATTTGACTTTGACCTACATTTCCTCTTGAATTACTTACTTAATTCCCATTGGTTAAGGTTTTTAGTCAACCTTGGTTAAGGTTTTTAGTCAAGCTTGTACATGGAATACTATTGTGCATACAGACACCATACTTGGATAAATTTTTCTCATAGGGATGTACATCAATAACCCCTGACATATATTTTACCTTGACCTACATTTTAACCTTGAATTACTTAGTTATTTCCCCTTGGTTAATGTTTGTACTCCAACTTGGTTAAGGTTTATAGTCAAGCTTGTATATGGAATATTCCTGGGCCTACAGCAACCATACTTGGACAACTTCATCTCGTAGTGATGTACATCAATAATCCCTGACCTGTATTTGACCATGACCTACTTTTGCCCTTGGATTACTTAGTTAATTCCCCTTGGTTAAGGTTTTTAGTCAAGCTTGTATATGGAATACTCCTGGGCCTACAGCAACCATACTTGGAAAACTTCATCTCCTAGTGATGTACATCAATAACCCCTGACCTATATCTGACATTGACCTACATTTAACCTTGAATTACTTAGTTAATTTCCCTTGGTTAAGGTTTTTAGTCAACCTTGGTTAAGGTTTTTATGCGGGCCGCAGCCACCTTCTTTTTCAAGCTATGGGTACGTCGACAACCCTCGTAGTCGAGCTATGCTGTTCTCCTACAGCTCTTGTTTAATATGTTACAAATCAGAGAGCCTGCAAACTATTGAGTGGGTGGTGGTCGGGCGAATGCGACGGCGTAAATTAACATTGGGTTTCCTCCTTATAGGAATCACGATTTTCCTGGTTTGGCCCTCGGGTATGTTTTTATCTTTGGCTCTTTTGTTACCTGGGAGTTGAGTTGAGTTATTGCCCATTATAAAAGTAGTAAGACTATTACTGATCCTACTGCTTTTGGGAGGGGGCCAAGTGATTCTGGTGTGGCGAGGACCTGGCATCAGATCAGGATTATTCTGATTTCAGAGCTGAATATATAGTTTTTTTATTGTAAATATTCCGTTCTGATTTTATAATTTCCCCCCCATTTGTACTTGAACATGTACTTGTACAGGTAATATATGGGATTTAGTACTAAACCCATTGACCCGGCCTTAAATGACTTTAGCTGTTGATATGCCGTTAAACCCCAACAAACAAACACATGGGTGTGAGTATTTTGTACTCCCACTTTTGATAATCAGTGCATATTCTGCTAAAATAAGTGCATAAAATATGCCTACCTTATCTGGAGGTCTGATGTAAGTCACTATGAGGAGAAAGTGCATATCTGTGCCTGGGTAACTCAGCTGGTAGAGCATTGATACCATAAAAAAGATGTCTTCGAGTCGAGTGACACAGTTGAGTACTCATTTTTTAGCACGCCTTTCAAAGAAACCGAGTGCTTATGGCATACCCTCGGCATCGTAGTCAGCGTCTATCTGTCCGTCCGTCTGGTTGTTCGTCCGTCTTCAAAAATTAGAAAACTTAACGTTATGGGAAATTTGTTATAATTTCTGTTTCCTTTCACCAAACATTTTGATATTTCACACATGCCTTTCTCTAATGAATCACTATCGTGCTATGACAAATCCATGACCCTGAGACCCCCGCTAACACCAAGGTCACACAGTCTTTGTGCTTTCATAAACTTAACGTTGGGTAAATTTGTTATAATTTGTTTCCTTTTGCCCCACTTCTTGATATTTCACACACGCCTTTCTCAATGATTCTCTATCACACTTACCCGCTAACCCCAAGGTCAAGGTCACAGTTTATGTGCTTTCGTAAACTTAACTTTGGGGGAAATTTGTTATAATTTCTGTTTCCTTTCACCCCACTTCTTGATATTTCATATATGCCTTCCTCTAATGATTCTCCCTCCATCATGCGATGCCAAATACAGTACCCTCAGACCCCCACTAACCCCAATGTCAAGGTCACAATCTTAGCGCTTTCGCGAACGGGTTAAGTTGGGGCAAATTCTTTTAGTTATACACCCCCCATACTGGAGTGTCCGTCACTAAACTTAACATCAGAGAAATATTGTTATAACTTCTATTTCCTTCATTGAAAATGCTTAATATTTCACACATGCATTCCTGTAAGGCTCTACCACTATGCTGTGCCAAATCCACGACCGTCCAACCCCCGCTGATCCCAAGGTCAAGGTCAAATACTTGGTCTGTGTACAAAACTTAACATCAGAGAAATAAGTTATAACTTCTATTTCCTTCATTGAACATTCTTAATATTTCACTCGTGCATTCCTCTAAGGTTATACTATCATGCTGTGACAAATCTACGACCGTCCAACCCCTGCTGATCCCAAGGTCATGGTCGCATACTTAGTCTCTTTACAAAACTTAACATCAGTGAAATACAGTCAAACCTGTCTTAAGCAGCCACCCAAGGGAAGTGACAAAACTGGCTGCTTAACAGAGGTGACCTCTTAATAGAGGGTTGTGTTTTCAGGTACATTTCAGGTAACTTTTGAAAATTGAAATGAAGATAAAGATAACATAGACATGTATGTTGACTTGATAATACAAATGTAATAAATAATATTAATGATTAATTTAGAATACCATATTGATTAAATATGTATGTTTTAATGCAATATAAATGTATCTTTATATTTATTTAATATTTTCAAAATTGAACCTGAACATGTAATGAGTGGATTTCTTAACAAGTAACAAATATTTAGTTGAATTATATCATTTAATGAAATAAAAAATCTATCAACAAATAAAAACACCAATGTTCACGTTTTTGTTGTTATTTTACAGCCTACTGCAACTGCTAATCTGCAATACTCATATTGTAGACAACTTATTGTACTAGATAATAGGGCATAATGTTGTATAATCGGAAATGGTGTGGGATAAGTTATGCAAAATCTTTTCTTTTTTTTTTGTCGGGTATTGGTCAAGTCGAATTTGGATTCATTTCCAATTGTGTATGTAAATAATGCATAGGCGATGTCAGCAAAAGCAGTCAATAAGTGCGACATTCGGCTCATATTCGACATATGAGGTCATTTGCTTAAATTATATTTGAGCCGGTTACTCTCGATCCTGGGCAATACACACCAATTATATCAGCTATTCGTGTTTTCAATTGTCAATTTGGTAATTGGCAATGGGCTGTTCCTTTCTACAACATTTGTGTCGGTAACCTATAGAAATTACGAATCGACGGACAAGGGTGCAAGAACCCGGATGCGATAGGCTGTTCTTTCAATAATGCGCCGACAGTTCGGGCAACACAATTTGCACCTGTGAAACATACCCTCTCAATATCGGCGACGTGTTTGGTGTTTTAATTACCCGCATTCACTGCTGACATCATTGTTAATTCGCGCTTCGGTAACGACCGCCGCAGGGTACATTGAAATCGGGATTAGCGGTGACCGTTTAATGAAATTGGATCACTAGTTTGGGACGATAATTAATGACCGCTGGCCGCGTTAGACAAGTGACCGTTGAATGAAAGCGTTTTATATAGAAAAAATGCGTGGGGGGGATTTGAAGTGGCCGCCTAACGGCGGTGACCGCTGATTAAAGGTGACCACCCGAGCAGGTTCGACTGTATATGTTATAACTCCTATTTCTTTCTTTGAAAATTCTTAATATTTCATGCATGCATTCCTCTAAGGCTCTACTATCATGCTGTGACAAATCCCTGCTGATCTTGAGGTCAAGGTCACATACTTAATCCTCTTACAAAATTTAACATCAGAGAAATCGGTTATAACTTCTATTTGCTTGCTCGGATCTGCTTCACATTTCACACGCATTGCTCCAATGGAACTACCACCATGTGAAAAATTCACGTTCATGCTGCCCCCGCTAAACCCAGAGTCAAGGTCACAAGCCCACACACTTGGATTTTTGTTTACATATTTAGGGGTACCAGGGCCCACGAGGGGGGTATTCCGTAAGCCTCGCTTACTGACCAATCTAGTTTCATTTAACAGAGTTTCCTGATATTCGTTAAACTAAAGCACAACCAGGCACGCCTTGTTGTCTTCTAACAACTTATCTTGTTTCACCTTGTGACATATGACCCCATGTATATGCAGCAACAAGGACTAATGCTCCCATCATAGTACCACATTTTGGTCACGCCGTTGTGCGCCATTTCTGACCCCCACAGTTTGCAAATTTCGGTCGGGTGCCACATGCTAGCCACGCTGTCCATTGTAGTCTCGCTGCCGCCACGCTGCAACCACATTCAGCTAAAACTCAAGATACATCTACATTCTTATTCCCCAGTCATAGTGTCTCGTTTTGGCCTCCACGTTGTGCTACGTTGGGAAACATGGCAGAACGTGGCTACAATGTGAGCAAACGTGGCTAAAACTTGAACTGGAAATTTTAATTTTGGACATTTTCAAAATTCACTGGCTGTTCCCCACAACGTACTACAAGTGGTACAACGTAGCAAAAACGTGACAGAACGTGAATATAACGCTTCGTTCTGTTGCGTTTGTTGACACGTTTTGCTGCGGTATCCGACGTTGTGGCCTTGTTGCCATGCTGTGTCGTGGTACGCTATGATATGATTTGTCGCCGCGAGGCATAACCCGACTTTGATCCTCAGAAATTTGCAAACGTGACACTATGACTGGGGCAATAGAAGGAAACAGATTGCTGCCACATTCTGTCATGTCTTTGCTACGTTGTTGCCACATTGTAGTACGTTGTGGGGAAAAGCCAACACATTTTGAACATTGCCAAAATTAAAATTTCCATTTCATCTTTGATCAAGTTTTAGCCACGTTGTTCCACGTTTGCTCACATTGTAGCCTCGTTCTGCCACATTTTCCAATGTAGGTAACCGTGGCGGCTAAAACGTGACACTATGACATTAGGGGCATGTTGTTTTTCTCTTGAACATCAATTAGTCTGTGGTAATTTGCTGTGATATTTTCATGTACCTGTTATCTCTGGATTTACAGGTGTTCTGAAATCGTGCTGGCACCAATCACTTAGCTGTGGACAACAGTTATTTAGCCCTTAGAATGCGGGAAAACAAAAAGTGTTGTCTGCTATTTTATCTTCATTTTTCGATAGAAAACTGGTTTGACAGCACAGTGAGACATAACAGTGACAATTCTGCCATCATGATCATTGACGATTCAGCAAATTTTGCATGTATCCAAAATTTGCTTTTCGTACAATTTCTCGGTCTGATCTTTACCAAATGTTGTCAGTAGCTTCTGGATATTAATGTTGAACCACCCGTTTGTCAAGCTTAGCCTGGGTGACCTGTGACCCTGCCGTGCAGTCATGTGATAGGCATGGTGTGGTCCCAGTCCTTATGTAAATAAAAACAGAAAACATAATTAAAAGGGTCAGTGGAATAAGGGGGCTAAGTTCATAATGGACTTTGCCCCCTTCTTGCACTGTCCCTTCACTCGCAACCAACACTATAAATTACAGGTTACTCCAAGTTGAGCACGTAACCTAGTGGATTAACCTCGGACCCTGTTGACCTCGTGCAGTCATGTGATAGGGATGGCGCGGGCTCAGTCGCCGGCCGACCTGCAGGACTTCTGGCTGGAGATTAATGACATCGAGAACAGCACGGACCCCGAGGCTGAAGACGAGGACCGCGCTAAAACCCCTGACGGTAAGCAGTGCTAAACTTGAAGCGCCCAGCTGATTCACAGGTTGAAGTAACAGACCAAGATCTATAAATACATTAAATATGCCTAAAAGCATCAATAAACGAAGAAAAAAATAAGCTGAACATATTTTTTTTCTCCCTCCATATACTCCATCTATTGTAAAAACCTGTGAGCTGATTCTGAATGAAGAACATATTAGATTCAGAATACTCCTTTACGGTACATTTAGAGTTCTACTTGACGGATCATAACAAAATTTGGTAACCATATTTATCGCGTCAAGACAAAGAAGCATGTTGATTTTCAAAAATAACCAATGACTTATCTCCCAGTGGCGGCCATTTTTATCCCCTCGCCGATAGGCAAGAGGGGATATATATAGAGTTAGTCTATGTACATACGTCCATATGTTAGTAACACCTTCATTTTTAGCTCGCATAAGAGCTTTTGGCATACCCCCGTCGTCGTCGTCGGCGGCGTCCACAACGTTGGGTAAATGTCTTATAACTTCTGTTTCCTTTCATGGAACACCTTGTTATTTCATACATGCATTCCTCAGATGACCTTCTATCATGCTGTAGAAAATCCATGACCCACCACCCAACCCTTACCCCAAGGTCAAGGTCACAAACTTAGCACATTCATAAACTTAACGTTGGGTAAATGTCTTATAACTTCAGTTTCCTTTCATGGAACACCTTGTTATTTCATACATGCATTCCTCAGATGATCCTCTAGCATGCTGTAGCAAATCCATGACCCACCACCCAACCCTTACCCCAAGGTCAAGGTCACAAACTTAGCACAATCATAAACTTAACGTTGGGGTAAATTTCTTATAACATCTGTTTCCTTTCATGGAACGCCTTGATATTTCATACATGCATTCCTCAGATGACCCTCTATCATGCTGTAGCAAATCCATGACCCACCACCCAACCCTTACCCCAAGGTCAAGGTCACAAACTTAGCACAATCATAAACTTAACGTTGGGGTAAATTTCTTATAACATCTGTTTCTTTTCATGGAACACCTTGATATTTCATACATGCATTCCTCAGATGACCCTCTATCATGCTGTAGCAAATCCACATTCATCCCGCCCCCGCTAAACCCAGGGTCAAGGTCACAGACTTGGTGCGTTTCAAACCTTAACGCTTGGGTAAATGGCTTATAATTTCTGTTTCCTTGCTCGGATCTGCTTCATATTTCACACACACATTGCTCCAATGCTCCTTTACTGCTCTGTGACAAATCCACATTCGTCATGCCCCGCTAAGCCCAGGGTCAAGGTCACAGACTTGGTGCGTTTGAAACCTTAACGCTCGGGTAAATGGCTTGTAAGTTCTGTTTCCTTGCTCGGATCTGCTTCATATTTCACACACACATTGCTCCAATGCTCCTTTACTGCCCTGTGACAAATCCACATTCGTCCTGCCCCCGCTAAGCCCAGGGTCAAGCTCACATACTTGGTGCATTCGAAACCTTAACGCTCGCATAAATGGCTTACAATCACATGTGCCGATAGGCCACATTTCTAGTTCATACATGCATTCATCTGATGAAACTATATCGTGCTATAGCGAATCCATGACCCGCCACCCACCCCAAATGTCTTATAACATCTGTTTCCTTTCATGGAACACCTTGATATTTCATACTTGCATTCCTCAGATGACCCTCTATCATGCTGTAGCAAACCCACAACCCACCACCCAACCCTTACACCAAGGTCAAAGTCACAAACTTAGCACGTTCATAAACTTAACTTTGGGGTAAATGTTGTTTAGCTTCTGTTTATAAACAGGGAACGTTTTGATATTTCATACATGCATTCATCTGATGATCCTCTTTTGTGCTACAGCAAATCCATGACCCCCCACCACCCCTTTCCCCAAGGTCACAAACTTAGCACATTCACACATGCATTCCTCATGTGAATAGCTATCATGCTGTAGAAAATCACCAACTTAGTGCGTTCATAAACTTAACGTTGGGTTAAATTTTGTTTTACTTCTGTTTTCAGGGAGCGCATTGATATTTCATACATGCGTTCATCTTAATATGCTATATTATGCTATAGCAAACCCACGACCCACCTTGCACCACTGACCCCAATGTCAAGGTCCACTGCACGCCCCTTAACCCAAGGTCAATTATATATAATATTCATGTTTTTTTATGCAACTGTGCCAAGTTTGAGTGTTTTTTAGATCGGTGAACGATCACAATTGGACGAACTTTGTATGGTTGGAGTTTATAATGTATATGGTCATGGTGCACGTCATTAGTTTGAGCTGGCGATCAGCTATCGGCCAAATATGACCGATAATCCACGCCGGACGGCCTCCGATTCTGTGTGAGATTCTTTCGTACACGCAACTTTCGCTTTGGATGGGGTAATCAAAACGCGAATAACTCAATAAATACTTGAAACAGCGATTTGAAGTGAGTATATTCACATACCTAATACCTTTATCGATTGCCAGAGACATATTTCATACATTTAATCGATGTTTATTGCGTTTGTGCGAATCGGAAAAGAGAGGGCTCTTTCTATAATATCCATATTCATACCCACCTTTCTATAAACAGAAGATGGTAATGTACGAGACCAAGTGGGTGGGGTAATGGGATTTTTTTAATAGCAGTGTTCAAGCTAGGCCAAAAATTTAGGGAGAAGTGACTTCTCCCTCCTGGCAAAATAGGGAGAAGTGAGGCAAAATTAGGGAGAAGTGATAAAAATCATAATTTCACTGAACATTTCTCTTACGGTTATCGCGTAACTGTAAACTCTATGTTTTCAAAGCATCAAACTGTTCTTGTATATAGACCTTAAATGACCTTAGCTGTTGATATGTCATTAAACACCAATATTTAATATCATATTTGGAGAAAGGGGTTATTTAGTTCATTTGGTATTAGAACACTGCCTGCACATTATTCGGTACATACACTTCTGTTGGACATAGAGTATATTTCTATTACTATCATGTAAGAAGAATAAACACAATAATAATATGAAACAAAACTTTATTTTAAGTTTTTTTTTCTTCGTTTTTCTGCAAGTATCGTAATGTAAAACAATGTATTTGACATAATCAACATGCTAAAAAAAAAGGTTTTTATTATCTCACTTTGAAAGTATATGTTGGGCATCGGGCATCAATTATCACACTACACGACTTTCAAACAAGGAATTATATTGTTTTCATTGAAGAAACCGCCAATTAATTAATACGGCCCTCGATGTTAAGGCCCGATTCATTAAGCGCGATTAATTTAGCATGTAACAGCTCGACACCATGTGGTATACACCTGTGGTGTACACAGCACAGGTCACATGTCTCCAGTTATCACGTGATCCGCAATCCGCATAAATTTAACAGGTCGTCCAATAGAAAAATCGATACCGCAACCTTCACATCACGTGTTACAGCATGGGCCCAGCTGCGCGATTAGCTTTACATACAACAGAGAACCAGCCATGTGCGTGTGCAGTTTACACAAGATTTGTACAACGGAGAACCAGCCATGTGCGTCTGCAGATTTGTGTAAACAAACTATGATACTGCCCCCAATACAAAGTTTACGAACCCATTTCATTGCATATTTCTGCGAATGTAAAACTATTATCTGTATACAGAACGATCCAAGATATTTATGAGATTATGACGGGATATTGAGGGTAAAACCAGACTGGTCACAGAAGAGCGTTTTTCCCCGATTTTCTCGCGTCTTGACACATCTCGATAACTGATCACTGACCGACACGGTACACGGCCAAGCAGCCGGGTGGCATCAATTAAGTGGGATTATACCAGCTGGAATTAGCGAGATATGATCAGTGTATGGGAAATCCGGATTTCCGGACACAAATTTGGTTCTAGCTGGGTTTTTGAGAATATATTTTCCGAGATTTTTTTAGGGCGAAGTGGACTTCGCTTTTCTAGACGGACAGGGCGAAGTCCGAGAGATCAAGGCGAGAATATCGCCCACTTCGCCCCCAAACCTGAACCCTGTAATAGGCATTTTTTTTGTGTCATTGGTCCGAGTCTTCCACCTGTGAGTGAAGGCTGCCAACAGGCGAGCTTCGTTGTCTTCTGACAACTCTTGTTCAATTACTCGTGAACCAATTCACGGATTTTGATACTATTTGGCCACAATGTGTGTCTAGGGATATTGCTTTGTTTTGCATATGACCCAGGTCCGACCGCCCAAGGTCAAGGTCACTGTGGACTTGTGTACACCTTGTTTGTAAGTTTTATTTTTATTTATTTTTTATTATCAATGCTGCCAGCGAGGGGATTAGCCTCGTAATAACGATGCCCTTGTTAATGTTCACTCTCTGTATCCTTGTCCACGCAATAACCCAAGTTCTAATTTACGTATCGTAACTAATTTCGGAGCATAGCCATACGCGGATACAATACAACATGGCCAGTTTAAAAATACGGGGTTTGAGCAATTCTGTGCCACGTCAAAGAACACGCCTGTTCGACGAGACGGTTCAAATGGTGGTTGCGAAATATCCTTCTGAGCGCACAGAAGGAAACTATTTAGGATTTTCTGCAAACATAATGGCGTATCCTCAGCATGAAAAGGGTTAAATAATTGATACCTGGGGCAAAGAGATTCAATGTGATATGGACACAAAATCAGGAAATGGTTATCTTGTTGTGGGAAGGATATTGGAATTTCAGTTCTGAATTTGCAATGCTCCCTCCTCCCACATACATGTGTATGTTTGTCTGTATTTGTGGCTGCGACTGGAGAAACAGGATTTATATGGGTCATGTTACCAGTGTAGACAGAGACCAACCTGTACATGCATGCAATCTGATCAGGGCACTGTTCACCGTTCAGTCAGTGTGAAACGCCCATCGTCCTTCTAACTAACAGTATAGATCCATATCAGACAACAGAAGCATGCTAGGAGACAGTCAAAGCCAAATTTATCCAGTCACAGCCACAGTTTCCTGAAGAACAGTTCATATTTTGGTGTTTTATGGGTTATTTCGGTATATCTGGTGGTTTGGGTGCATTTTTACCAACATACAGTTCTGTCACATCCCATGAATTACTCGTATAACTAGAAGTAATCAAAGTACTGAAAGTACTGAACATAGGGTACTACAAGATTAAATTAGATTGATTGATTGATTGATTGATTGTTGGTGTTGCAGTTTCATTAACCCTTAAAGGTACATGCGCACTCAGTAGGTACAAAATGTTCTTTACATCAGAGACATCATCTGAGATATTTCCTGGCAAAATAAACATTCATGCGCCATTATCCCACTTACTGATTGGCATTATTATACATGTTATATCAGACGTAAATTTACACACTGATATCAGGGGCGATAACCGTGTTTGCTTAAAATGTTAACGGACATTACTATTAAATCTCTGTATTTATTTTATGATGTGCAATGATAATACTTTAAAATCTGTCGAAAATATTATTTTTTCAGGTGACGCATTTCTTTAGTATAAATAATTAAAAAATATCATGCCTCATTTGCATATGAAAATAGCCTGATACCACCGCGCGTAACTATCAGTAAAATAAATATTACTAAATGATTATATCTGTATAGCGGGCACTTGTAACGTTTAGAAACTTGTTAGATTTTGTTTTGTCGTATTTCAGTACTTGCATTAATATGGGTATTAATATAAGCTGGGTGTGTTATACTGTCATTAATGTGTTCCCTGACTGTAAGTTATCACCTTAAATACTAAATTTGACCCCCTTCCCTGAACGTAGAATTGACACTCATGTTGGCGTGTATTGGCCACCATAGACAAATGTCATGCAATCAGACCGAATTCAGGAAGGTCACTAAAATCCACTGTAAATCCATCGATAGAGAGAGAGAATGAGGATTAAACATCAGTTAGACCTACACGTGCGAGTTTTGTTTCGCACAGGTGTCGGGTGAGTTTAAAAATAGGCTGTCGGAAGGTCAAACTTGATGTAGTTTGTGTGTTAAACGCGTCGCTTGTTTCGGAGAGTATTCGGAGGGGAGTTAACTCTGTTACTAAATTTAGCGATGACCGCACGATTTGTGCTGCAAATGGGGGCAAATCACGCGCAACAAAATAATCCGATGTATTTTTGTACGTGGAACATCCGTTGTTGATATTGTGCAGTGCAAGTAGTTTTTCATAATATTATTTTCAAGTAGCGGTTGAGTAACAAAATGCATTTTGTTGTTATGGTTATTCCAAGATATCACTACGGACGTGCCCATCGAGGGGGGTCTGGGGCATGGCTAACTGTCCGACGCGATTCCAATACATAGGCTACGTACCTATGTAAAAATGTGTGAAACAGAGATTCTACCTACGCACGTTTTTAACCAATAAAACCATCATTTGTTAACCGATAACTATAAAACCGGTCCCAAATTGTTTGTTCAGATTAATGTATTGGACCTGAACCACCAATGCAAGTCTAACATTTATAAATCGTCTTAAAAACATCAAATATTCTCGGTAAGATGGTTGAGCTCTTAAAACGAGGAAATTTGGTTATACAGTTGTTTCTGTCAAAATGTTCCGGGTTTATACGTGTACAAAGTGTTGTGCGTTGCGTATCCGTGGAGTTTCCGTTAGTTGCGTTTCAAACCGTGTGTCGTCTACGTGTAATACGTTTTCGGCCATGCGTTGCGTTTCCCCACTCTTGCGCATGCGCGAAAGTCGAGCAAACCGTGTTCAACGCATTGAGTTTCAAAAGCGTGTAATCCGTGTACAACGGTTGTAAACGTATACAACGGTTGTAAACAACGCATTGAGTTTCAAAAGCGTGTAATACCGTGTACAACGGTTGTAAACGTATACAACGGTTGTAAACGTATACAACGCTAGGTAAACCGTTTAAACGATTTAACGCTTTCTTTGACGAACGGTTACACGCTTCTACATAAACACAGCACCGTACAGATGAAACCGTGTTATACGTATAACACGTTTCCACGGATTTTTACGCATTACACGTTTTGGTATGCCAACCGTGTATAGCGTAGAATGCGCATGCTCAGATCGTTCTTCGTGTGTGTATATATACTTCTAGACTGCAGGGCTTCTAAAATTTTCAGTTTTCCGGTTCTGGACCGATTTTTGAACTCTCAGATTTGAAAACTAGTCTTAAAAATCGGTCCGAGAACAATTGCCAGTCGGCTGCTATTTCGCTATAAACCTTGTAAATTTACCGGTTTTGACCACCAAGTAATTTATGACACATATCCGCGGGGCCATATCCGTGTTAAACCAGTGTGCAGCTCGCTGTGTATTCAGTTTCTCTATATATCGATTTTTCTTAACACACGCGTGGGAGAGGTGCATAGCGGATTAGTGACTGAAATAGACTGGCTTCAGCGTTAAAGATACGAGTTCCTAGATTCGCAATTTCTGAGGTCCATAAATACATTAAATATGCCTAAAAGCATCAATGAATGAAGAAAAAAAAATGAATTTTTATTTTTATATGGAGGGTGTAAAATAAAAAAAATATTGATCTTCATTAATTGAAGATTTTAGGCATATTTAATGTATTTATGACCTCGGTCCGTTACTTCAACCTGTGATATTACACGACGAGATTTGTGTGTTGCTTTGTGCAAAAAAAATCGATAACACTAAGCCCTGTCAACTAACAGGTGCTTATTGTATGACATCATTGAGCACGAGAAATGCGTCGTGACCACTCATTTAGGCTATGTTTTGAAATGTTACTGATTGGTCAACACGCCCTTTGATGTTCCGCAGACGTCGCGAACGTGTGACTCATGGGGCAATCATGCAGTAACACATTTCATGCTGAGGATACGATTATGTTTGTGGGAAAATATTTTCCTTCTATGCACTCAGAAGTATATTCCGCGAGCACCATTTAAACCGTCTCGTCGAGACGGTTCAAATGAGTGGTCACAACGTATACTTTCATTGAGAAATAACAAAAATAAAAATAAAATATTTAATAATTTCATACCCGTAAATGTGTATTCCGAAAGGAATGGATTACAAAAAAACACTGCATTATACGCAGATCTGTCGCCATGTTTGGCCGATATTCATTTCGAAAATATTTTCCGTAAAAGGTGTTGAAAAGTTGACACAAAATTCAGAGTTCATGCGGAATTTCGGTGGGATTATGCACGTATCAACAGCTAATCATCCGCATGAATAGGCAGGACACGTGACCATTATTTATTAACAATTAATCCTTTTAAGCGCCTGTTGATCGCGAGCATTATACATTGTAATAAGCGTCTGTCTATCGCGAGCACTATACAACGTACCCCGACCATCGCGTTATAATGGAGCTGCAATGTATTGTTGTTTATACCCGTATAATTCATTTTCCATATCAGGGGCGAAATGAGTCTGCCTTACAATAATTCGCATGTGCGGAATGGTGGTACATGTAGGCGCGAAACGATCCGCCTGTAAATGATCCAGGCCGAACAGGTACATGTATTCGCGATTATTTAAAAAGGGACGAAACAAGGCCGCCTCGAAGCGATCGGGGCCGAACAGGTATTCGCGTTAAAACGTGTAACCGTTGTACGCTTTCAATAGCTACACGCTTCCAGGTAAAGCGTTGTACACGTTTCAACGCTTTCACCTCGCTACATATGTATACGCCAAAGCGTGTTATACGCCTTGAAGCTAAACGTATTACACGCTTTAAAATGGTTTGACAATGTGTATTACACGTGTACGAACCGTATTATACGTTTAAACAACGTATACAACGCTTTTAAACTAAACGGTTTGACAATGTGTATTACACGTGTACGAACCGTATTATACGTTAAACAACGTATACAACGCTTTTAAACTAAACGGTTTGACAATGTGTATTACACGTGTACGAAACGTATTATACGTTTAAACAACGTATACAACGCTACAGCAAACCGTTGCGTTCGCGTTGCGTTCGCGTTGAGTTTGCAAGTGTTGTCTACGGTGGAACAAAAACGCAGACTGCACTGTACACTGTGTTTACAACTTTACAGCGTGACGTTCATTGGCTGACACACATTTCATAGTGGATTTTGACACATCATGGGAAATGGCTATCCAATCAAATGTCGTGCCACGCATGTAATCTCCGCTTTGAGCGCTTGAGGAAAATCTTGCAATTGTATGGATTTTAATGTCTTAACTCTTTGCATGCTGGGAAACTTGTGGGCTATAAATAGTTCAAAACTAGCAGACAAAAATTCATCATATTTTCTTTTATTTCTCCTTGTAAATATCATGAATAGTCTTGGAATTTCATTAGAATTGAGTCCTGAGGACTCAATTCTAATCTGAAATTTCCAAGACATATTTACAGAGAGAAATAAAACATATAGTCCTAATTTGTTTGGCGGATATTTCGCGCTAGCATGCAAAGAGAATTTCATATCCTCTATCGGCATCAGCAGATTTGTATATGTCTCTCGATAGAACCCGAATTTGAAGTTTTTGGTTGAAAATTGATGATATAATCGGTCTGAAAGCAACTGGAAATTTTATTGGCCAAATATTGAAAAAGGTTTCATTCCTTTGTTTCTTTGTGGGTATTTTGACAGTATAAAAGGTGTCTGAAAGTTCGGAATGGTGAATGTGTAGATGATTGACGATTTCTGCCGTGTGTAATGATTGAGCATTAGTAGTTGCACAAGTCTATGTAAATCCACAGAAATCTCCCCAAAATACCGATATGACACCAACATACACCAACTGACCATCTGTTCAAACACCTATTGTGGTTGACTGGGTGTAAATTAATGAATTGGTCTTGGTGAAATATAGTTATCACTGCTGCTTCAATAATTGATTTGCAAACAGTGGAGCCTGCTGAGCGGCGCAGGCAGATCTGGGGCCCGTTTCACTAAACTTCTTATGACTAAAATGTTCATAAGTGCAAATTTAGAATCTTCTGGAAATTTCAATTGATGTCTTTACATTTATTGAGCATAGGCTGCATATGCAGCCTATGCTCAATAAATGTAAATTCAATAATTGTTTACAAGAAAACATTGTTAATGTGAAATTTACAGACTATATCATAACTTTGCACTTACGAACATTTTAGTCGTACAAAGTTTAGTGAAACGGGCCCCTGGGCCTGCGGTGATCGCAAATATTGTGAAGTTCCTTTGTGCTCTGTTAACTACGTAACAATTGGGCTATTTGTCCTGGACTGAGTTGTGAACAGTGTAGACCCGATGAGACAGACTGATCTGGATCTACACTGGCCAAACATGTAATGTCTCTTTGTGCTCTGTTAACTACGTAACAGTTGGGCTATTTGTCTTGAACTGAATTGTGAACTGTGTAGACCCTGATGAGACAGACTGATCTGGATCTACACTTGTCAAACATGTAATGTCTCTTTGTCTTCTGTTAACTACGCAACAGTTGGGCTATTTGTCTTGAACTGAATTGTGAACTGTGTAGACCCTGATGAGACAGACTGATCTGGATCTACAGGACTCAAACAAAATGTAATGTCTCTTTGTCCTCCTTGTTAACTACGCAACAGTTGGGCTATATGTCTTGGACTGAATTGTGAACTGTGTAGACCCTGATGAGACGACTGACTGGATCTACACTGGTCAAACTGTAATGTCTCTTTGTCCTCTGTTAACTACGCAACAGTTGGGCTATTTGTCTTGAACTGAATTGTGAACTGTGTAGACCCTGATGAGACAGACTGATCTGGATCTACACTGGTCAAACATGTAATGTCTCTTTGTCTTCTGTTAACTACGCAACAGTTGGGCTATTTGTCTTGAACTGAATTGTGAACTGTGTAGACCCTGATGAGACAGACTGATCTGGATCTACACTGGTCAAACATGTAATGTCTCTTTGTCCTCTGTTAACTACGCAACAGTTGGGCTATATGTCTTGGACTGAATTATTGTGAACCCTGTAGACCCTGATGAGACAGACTGATCTGGATCTACATGGTCAAACATGTAAATGTCTCTTTGTCCTCTGTTAATACGCAACAGTTGGGCTATTTGTCTTGGACTGAATTATTGTGAACCCTGTAGACCCTGATGAGACAGACTGATCTGGATCTACACTGGTCAAACATGTAATGTCTCTTTGTCCTCTGTTAACTACGCAACAGTTGGGCTATATGTCTTGGACTGAATTGTGAACTGTGTAGACCCTGATGAGACAGACTGATCTGGATCTACACTGGTCAAACATGTAATGTCTCTTTGTCCTCTGTTAACTACGCAACAGTTGGGCTATTTGTCTTGAACTGAATTGTGAACTGTGTAGACCCTGATGAGACAGACTGATCTGGATCTACACTGGTCAAACATGTAATGTCCTCTGTTACTACGCAACAGTTGGGCTATATCATCTCTTTGTCCTCTGTAACGCACAGTTGGGCGATATGCACTACATTGTATGACGCCTTCATCCGATCCCCGATATAGAATAGTGCATGTGTTGTTTCATGGCGATGGTTGAATCAGATGATAAGAAACTGATACCACTCAATAATAGTTTCTGTTTACATGTTCGTGTTTCAAATGCTATATATCAGCTACATGAAGTATTAACCCTTCAACTACTAAACAAGAAAATTGTCATCTGCTGTTGATTTATATTTTGCCTTCTTTCTGTATAAGTGTGGTGGCCAAAACGTGACACTATGACTGGGGTATTAGGATCATGTTGTTTTTCCTATTGAACTTCCATCCAGAAGTACATCAATCAGCCTGTGGTAATTTGCTGTGATATTTTCCGATACCTATTATCTCTGGATTCACAGGTGTTCTGAAATCATGCTGGGACCAATCACTCTCTTACAAATGTCTCAAGTGTTTGCACTGCAGAGGTTTATGACCAACCTACACATGTTAAAGATGTTACAAGTATTTGCACTATAGCGGTTTGTGGCCAACCTACACATGTTAAAGATGTCACAAGTGTTTGCACTATAGAGGTTTGTGGCCAACGTATACATGTTAAAGATGTCACAAGTGTTTGTACTATATATATAGAGGTTTGTGGCCAACGTATACATGTTAAAGATGTCACAAGTGTTTGCACTATAGAGGTTTGTGCCTAACCTACACGCGTTAAAGATGTCACAAGTGTTTGCACTATATAGGTTTATGACCAACCTACACATGTTAAAGATGTCACAAGTGTTTGCACTATAGATGTTTGTGGCCAACCTACATATGTAAAAGAAGTCACAAGTGTTTGCGCTGCACTGGTTTATGACCGACCTACACATGTTACAGATGTCACAAGTGTTTGCCATATAGAGGTTTGTGGCCAACCTACACATGTTAAAGATGTCACAAGTGTTTGCACTATAGAGGTTTATGGCCGAATTACACATGTTAAAGATGTCACAAGTTTTTGCACTATATAGGTTTATGACCAACCTACATATGTTAAAGATGTCACAAGTGTTTGCCATATAGAGGTTTGTGGCCAACCTACACATGGTTAAAGATGTCACAAGTGTTTGCACTATAGAGGTTTATGGCCGAATTACACATGTTAAAGATGTCACAAGTGTTTGCACTATAGTGTTTGCACTATAGAGGTTTGTGGCCAACCTACACGTGTTAAAGATGTCAGAAGTGTTTGCACTATAGTGTTTGCACTATAGAGGTTTGTGGCCAACCTACATGTGTTAAAGATGTCAGAAGTGTTTGCACTATAGTGTTTGCACTACAGAGGTTTTTGGCCAACCTACACGTGTTAAAGATGTCGCAAGTGTTTGCACTATAGTGTTTGCACTGCAGAGGTTTATGACCAACCTACACGTGTTAAATATGTCACAAGTGTTTGCACTATAGAAGTTTGTGGCCGAATTACACATGTTAAAGATGTCACAAGTGTTTGCACTATAGAGGTTTGTGGCCAACCTCCACATGTAACAGATGTCACAAGTGTTTGCCCTATAGAGGTTTGTGGCCAACCTACAAATGTTAAAGATGTCACAAGTGTTTGCACTATGGAGGTTTATGGCCAACCTACACATGTTAAAGATGTCACAAGTGTTTGCACTATACAGGTTTGTGGCCAACCTACACATGTTAAAGATGTCACAAGTGTTTGCACTATAGAGGTTTATGGCCGAATTACACATGTTAAAGATGTCACAAGTTTTTGCACTATATAGGTTTATGACCAACCTACACATGTTAAAGATGTCACAAGTGTTTGCACTATATACATGTAGGTTTGTGACCAACCTACATACAGTTGTATCTGCCAAAATGTTCCGGGTTTATACGTGTACAAAGTGTTGTGCGTTGCGTATCCGTGGAGTTTCCGTTAATTGCGTTTCAAACCGTGTGTCGTCTACGTGTAATACGTTTTCGGCCATGCGTTGCGTTTCCCCACTCTTGCGCATGCGCGAAAGTCGAGCAAACCGTGTTCAACGCATTGAGTTTCAAAAGTGTGTAAATCCGTGTACAACGGTTGTAAACGTATACAACGGTTGTAAAACAACGCATTGAGTTTCAAAAGCGTGTAATCCGTGTACAACGGTTGTAAACGTATACAACGGTTGTAAACGTATACAACGCTAAGGTAAACCGTTTAAACGATTTAACGCTTTCTTTGACGATCGGTTACACGCTTCTACATGTACACAGCACCGTACAGATGAAAACCGTGTTATACGTATAACACGTTTCCACGGGTTTTAACGCATTACACGTTTTGGTATGCCAACCGTGTATCGCGTAGATGCGCAGCATGCTCAGATCGTTCTTCGTGTGTGTATATATACTTCTAGACTGCAGGGCTTCTAAAATTTTCAGTTTTCCGGTTCTGGACGATTTTTGAACTCTCAGACCGATTGGATTTGAAAACTAGTCTTAAAAATCGGTCCGAGAAAAATTGCCAGTCGGCTGCTATTTCGCTATAAACCTTGTAAATTTACCGGTTTTGACCAAGTAATTTATGACACATATCCGCGGGCCATATCCCTGTTAAACCAGTGTGCAGCTCGCTGTGTATTAAGTTTCTCCATATATCGATTTTTCTAACACACGCTGGGAGAGGTGTTTATAGCGGATTAGTGACTGAAATAGACTGGCTTCAGCGTAAAGATACGAGAGTTCCTAGATTCGCCATTTCTGAGGTATATAAATACATTAAATATGCCTAAAAGCATCAATGAATGAAGAAACAAAATTAATTTTTATATGGAGGGTGTAAAATAATTTTTTTTTTTATTTTTTTTCTTCATTAATTGAAGATTTTAGGCATATTTAATGTATTTATAGACCTCGGTCCGTTACTTCAACCTGTGATATTACACAGACGAGATTTGTGTGTCGCTTTGTGCAAAAAAAATCGATAACACTAAGCCCTGTCAACTAACAGGTGCTTATTGTATGACATCATTCAGCACGAGAAATGCGTCGTGACCATTCCTTTAGGCTATGTTTTGAAATGTTACTGATTGGTCAATACGCCCTTTGATGTTCCGCAGACGTCGCGAACGTGTGACTCATGGGGTAATCATGCAGTAACCCATTTCATGCTGAGGATACGATTATGTTTGCGGGAAAAATATTTTTCCTTCTATGCACTCAGAAGTATATGCCGCGAGCACCATTTAATTTAAACCGTCTCGTCGAGACGGTTCAAATGAGTGGTCACAACGTATACTTTCATTGAGAAATAACAAAAATAAAAATAAATTATTTAATAATTTCATACCCGTAAATGTGTATTCCGAAAGGAATGGATTACAAAAAAAACACTGGATTATACGCAGATATGTCGCCATGTTTCGCCGATATTGATTTCGAAAATATTTTCGTAAATGGTGTTGAAAAGCTGACACAAAATTCAGAGTTCATGCGGAATTTCGGTGGGATTATGCACGTATCAACAGCTAATCGTCCGCATGAATAGGCAGGACACGTGACCATTATTTATTAACAATTTAATCCTTTTAAGGCCATGTTGATCGCGAGCATTATACATTGTAATAAGCGTCTGTCTATCGCGAGCACTATACAACGTACCCCGACCATCGCGTTATAATGGAGCTGCAATGTATTGTTGTTTACACCCGTATAATTCATTTTCCATATCAGGGGCGAAATGAGTCTGCCTTACAATAATTCGCATGTGCGGAATGGTGGTACATGTAGGTGCGAAACGATCCGCCCCTGTAAACGATCCAGGCCCGAACAGGTACATGTATTCGCGATATTTTAAAAGGGACGAAACAAGGCCGCCTCGAAGCGATCGGGGCCGAACAGGTATTCGCGTTAAAACGTGTAACCGTTGTACACGTTTCAACGCTTTCATATAGCTACACGCTTCCAGGTAAAGCGTTGTATTGTACACGTTTCAACGCTTTCACCTCGCTCTACATATGTATACGCCAAAGCGTGTTATACGCCTTGAAGCTAAACGTATTACACGCTTTAAAACGGTTTGACAATGTGTATTACACGTGTACGAACCGTATTATACGTTTAAACAACGTATACAACGCTTTTAAACTAAACGGTTTCACAATGTGTATTACACGTGTACGAACCGTATTATACGTTTAAACAACGTATACAACGCTTTTAAACTAAACGGTTTGACAATGTGTATTACATGTGTACGAAACATATTATACGTTTAAACAACGTATACAACGCTACAGCAAACCGTTGCGTTCGCGTTGCGTTCGCGTTGAGTTTGCAAGTGTTGTCTACGGTGGAACAAAAACGCAGACTGCACTGTATGTTAAAGATGTCACAAGCGGAAGTTTTTGCCTCAGTGTAACTGTTCACTAGAATTGGCTCCGTGTTTTTGTTCACTGGCTATGGCGTTGCCTTTAACCCTTAAAAGGCGGGAATCAAAATTGTCATCTGGTGATGTTTCATATGTTGTATTCTTTCTCAATAAAACATGGTTTGACAGCACTTTAGAGTAATTTCCATTTGACGGTCTAAAGTACTGTCAAACCATGTTTTTGATGAGTAAAATGAAAAACATGGCAAATAAAACATAAACAGTTGATGGGTCACTGAGTTTCGGAATGCACAGATTAGTAAAAGTGTGTTTCCTTACTGGTACGTGTACATCTATAGTGAAAATGCCAAATTATGCCAAATCAAATTATCTCCCTTGTTTATCACAGTTTCTGATATTATATACTTGAATATAACGCAGGTTTTTAGCTCACCTGAGCGAAGCTCGTGTGAGCTATTGTTACCGCAATGTGTCCGTCGTCCGTCCGTCCGTGAACATTATCAAACGTCTTCTCCTCGGTAACCATTGGGCCTATAGTCACCAAACTTCATGGTCATGGTCCTTAGGTAGGGAGATTACAAAATTGTTAAAATGACGTCATTACGTAATCCAAGATGGCTGCCGTCTAAAAATAGCACAAATTCTTCAAAAATCTTCTTCTCAAGAACCGCCAACCGGATTTCGACAAAACTTGGTAGGAATGATCGATGTACAATGCTCTTTCAAAGTTGTTAAAATGGTGACCCCAGGGTCAAAATTTGGTGTGGCCGGTGGGGTCAAATTGGGGTCAAATTTTATTTTTGACCGAATATGGTCATGTTATATATCAAATCGAAGGTATCAACGAGGTGATCACTCTGGTGCATTTTTTGTCGAAATCGGATGGTTATGTCATCCAAGATGGCCACCGAAATGTCAAAAGGTCCTTCTTTTATTATAGATTTCAAAATTCTTCTTCACATGAACCGCTTGGCCCATGGTAGCCAAACTTCACAGTTACAGTCCATGGGTGAATCCTTTTCAGATTTGTTAAAATGGAGGTCATCGCTAATCCAAGATGGCCGCCATCTAAAAATAGCATAAATTCCTAAAAAATCTTCTTCTCATAAACCGCTAGCCGGATTTTGACGAAACTTGGTTAGAATGATCGATGTACAATGCTCTTTCAAAGTTGTTAAAATGGTGACCCCGGGGTCAAAAATGGGTCTGGCCCGTGGGGTCAAATTGGGGTCAAATTTTATTTTTGACCGAATATGGTCATGTCTATATCAAATTGAAGGTATCAAAGAGGCGATCACTCTGGTACTTTTTTTTTCATTTTTTGTCGAAATTGGATGGTCATGTCATCCAAGATGGACGCCGAAAGGTCAAAAGGTCGTTCTTTTATTAGAGATTTCAAAATTCTTCTTCACACGAACCGCTTGGCCCATGGTGGCAAAACTTCACAGTTATGGTCCGTGGGTGAAGCATTTTCAGATTTGTTAAAACGGAGGTCGTCGCTAGTCCAAGATGGCCGCTGTCTAAAAATATCACAAATTCTTAAAAAATCTTCTTCTCATGAACCGCCAGCCGGATTTCGACGAATCTTGGTAGCAATGATCGATGTACAATGCTCTTTCAAAGTTGTTAAAATGGTGACCCCGGGGTCAAAAATGGGCCTGACCCATGGTGTCAAATTGGGATCAAATTTTATTTTTGACCGAATATGGTCATGTCTATATCAAATCGAAAGTATCAGAGAGGCGATCACTCTGGTACATTTTTTGTTGAAATTTGATGGTCATGTCATCCAAGATGGCCACCGAAAGGTCAAAAGGTTCTTTTATTAGAGATTTCAAAATTCTTCTTCACACGAACCGCTTGGCCCATGGTGGCCAAACTTCACAGTTATGGTCCATGGGTGAAGCCTTTTCAGTTGTTAAAACGGAGGTCATCGCTAATCCAAGATGGCTACCGTCTAAAAATAGCACAATTGTTTTTAAAACACATGAACTCAATGTCACATTCTCCTCTGGTGTTCATGGAGTCAGGTGAGCGAGTTAGGGCCATCATGGCCCTCTTGTTTGTAATTTGATTACATAAACTGGTACATTTGATTGATATATTTCATTCGATATGCATGACGCGAAAAACCACATACTGGATATTTAAGATATCATCTGAGACACAGTCACTTTAACCCTTACAATGCTGAATTACATTTTGTCGTCTGCTATTTTTCGTGTAATTCCACGTTTATCAACAAAATCATAGTTTTACAGTACTTTAGAATCATTTCAATGGGAAATGATTCTAAAGTCTGCCAAATCATGTTTGTATTGAGAATAAAGATGATATATGAAACAGCAGCAGCCGACAATTTTTGTTTCCCACGTTCTACGGGTTAAATTAACCCTTAGACCGCTACTCACAACAATTGTCGTCTGCTGTTGCTTTTATATCTTGCCTTATTTATCAATAAAACGTAGTTTGACAGTGGGTGGCAGGTGGGAGCACTCAGTGGGTAATTTAACGATCGGGGTCTTGGCATTTTGTATGTGACAGTTGAATCTGGTTATACCCCTTATGTGAGTATTACGATATTCGTAATCCTATTTTAGGGGAAGGGGCCAAGTAACTTGGTGTGGTATGGACCTGGCACCAGGTCAGGTTATTAGCTCACCTGAGCGAAGCTCATGTGAGCTATTGTTACCGCAATGTGTCTGTCGTCGTCCGTCGTCCGTGAACATATTCAAACGTCTTCTCCTCGGTAACCATTGGGCCTATAGTAACCAAACTTCATGGTCATGGTCCTTAGGTAGGGGGATTACAAATTTTTTAAAATGACATTGCATAATCCAAGATGGCCAACCGGATTTCGACAAAACTTGGTAGGATTGATCGAGGTACAATGCTCTTTCAAAGTTGTTAAAATGGTGACCCTGGGGTCAAAAATTGGTGTCAAATTTTGGACCGAATATGGTCATGTCATATATCATATTGAAGGTATCAATGAGGCGATCACTCTGGTGCATATTTTGTCGAAATCGGATGGTTATGTCATCCAAGATTTCAAAATTCTTCTTCACATGAACCGCTTGGCCCATGGTAGCCAAACTTAAAAGTTATGGTCCATGGGTGAAGCCTTTTCAGATTTGTTAAAATGGAGGTCATCGCTAATCCAAGATGGCCGCCGTCTAAAAATAGCATAAATTCTTAAAAAATATTCTTCTCATGAACCGCTGGCCGGATTTCGACGAAACTTGATAGGAATGATCGATGTACAATGCTCTTTCAAAGTTGTTAAAATGGTGACCCCGGGGTCAAAAATGGGCGTGGCCCGTGAGGTCAAATTTGTTATTTTTGACCGAATATGGTCATGTCATATATCAAATCGAAGGTATCAATGTGGCGATCACTCTGGTACATTTGTCATCAAAATCTGATTGTTATGTCATCCAAGATGGCCGCCAAAATGTCAAAAGGTCGTTCTTTTATTAGAGATTTAAAAATTCTTCTTCACATGAACCGCCTGGCCCATGGTAGCCAAACTTAAAAGTTATGGTCCATGGGTGAAGCCTTTTCAGATTTGTTAAAATGGAGGTCATCGCTAATCCAAGATGGCCGCCGTCTAAAAATAGCATAAATTCTTAAAAAATTTTCTCATGAACCGCTGGCCGGATTTCGACTAAACTTGGTAGGAATGATCGATTTACAATGCTCTTTCAAAGTTGTGAAAATGATGACCCCGGGGTCAAAAATGGGCGTGGCCCGTAGGCGTAGGGTCAAATTGGTGTCAAATTTTATTTTTGACCAAATATTCTCATGTCATATATCATATCGAAGGTATCGATGAGGCGATTGCTCTGGTGCAATATTTGTCGGAATCGGATGATTACCGGTATGTCATCCATGATGGCCACCAAAAGGTCCATTTATTCAAGATTTTGAACGTCTTTTTCTCAGGAACCACATGGCCGATGCTGGCCAAACTTCATTGGAAGTTAAGATCCTTGGGTGAAGCATTTTCAGATTTGGTAAAATGAGGGTCATCGCTTAATCCAAGATGACCACCATCTAAAAATAGCACAATTTTTTTAAAACACATGAACTCAATGTCACATTCTCCTCTGGTGTTCATGGAGTCAGGTGAGCGAATTAGGACCATCATGTCCCTCTTGTTCTAATTTCAGGGAGGAATATATTTGTTCTCGATGTAAATATTCCGTTCTGATTTTGGTATTTTCCCCCCAATGCAACCGGTTAAAATGGAATCGAACCCGTTTACCCGGCCTTACATGACCTTAGCTGTTGATAGGCCGTTAAACACTAATAAACAAACAAACATAGTTTGACAGCACTTCAGAATCATTTCCAATGGAAATTATTCTAAAGTGCTGTCAAAGCATGTTTTTGATGATACAAATGGAAAATAGAAAATAAACAACAGACGACAATAAAAATAAGATAGCAGTCTAAGGGTTAAAGGATATACAGATGTGACAGTACGTTCTTGGCCTATACAAACTGTAGTTAGACAGGGTTACAGATACACTACATACATACTTGTGTTGGCAAGATTAATGTACACCTATTATCCCATTCATCTGATAACCAGTCACAGCATTAGCTTACATGGGAATTGTACAGTGTCTCATGTACCTTATTAACTCCATATATGGGACACCTTCCTTGTTTGTGTTGCTCTATAATACAAATCGTAGTGTGTGTACATTTACATATTGAACAACTGAGATAATCTCGG
The DNA here is from genome assembly GCA_029237695.1 of Conchocele bisecta. Classification (NCBI taxonomy): domain Eukaryota; kingdom Metazoa; phylum Mollusca; class Bivalvia; order Lucinida; family Thyasiridae; genus Conchocele; species Conchocele bisecta. The sequence goes on from CM055266.1 coordinate 30,473,118, forward strand.
CTAAACGGATGGATTTTATATTTCCTCTGCCAGTTATATTTTCTATATCCTTATAGCCAATAAATCCCGTCACGACCTAAATGTTAATCTTGCCTATACATTTCTGAACATCTATTGGCATTGCCAACTCAAGCAGCTTGATTGGCGGTGTCTGAGCTGTAGCACAGCTCAGACTCAGCCAATCAAGCTGTTTGCTTTAGCGCAGGCTGTGGTGTGACAAATATTGGCACAGGCGGTGGTGTGACAAATATTGGCAAAGGCGGTGGTGTGACAAATATTGGCACAGGCGGTGGTGTGACAAATATTGGCACAGGCGGTGGTATGACAAATATTGGCACAGGCTGTGGTGTGACAAATATTGGTGCAAGGCGGTGGTGGTGTGCAATAAATTGGCACAGGCGGTGGTGTGACAAATATTGGCAGAGGCTGTGGTGTGAAAAATATTGGCACAGGCTGTGGTGTGACAAATATTGGTGCAGGCGGTGGTGTGACAAATATTGGCACAGGCTGTGGTGTGACAAATATTGGCACAGGCTGTGGTGTGAAAAATATTGGCACAGGCTGTGGTGTGACAAATATTGGCACAGGCTGTGGTGTGACAAATATTGGCACAGGCGGTGGTGTGACAAATATTGGCACAGGCTGTGGTGTCACAAAAAAATATTGGCCACAGGCTGTGGTGTGACAAATATTGGTGCAGGCGGTGGTGTGACACATATTGGCACAGGCGGTGGTGTGACAAATATTGGCACAGGTGGTGGTGTGACAAATATTGGCACAGGCGGTGGTGTGACAAATATTGGCACAGGCTGTGGTGTGACAAATATTGGCACAGGTGGTGGTGTGACAAATATTGGCACAGGCGGTGGTGTGACAAATATTGGCACAGGCTGTGGTGTGACAAATATTGGCATCAGGTGGTGGTGTGGACAAATATTGGCACAGGCGGTGGTGTGACAAATATTGGCACAGGTGGTGGTGACAAATATTGGCACAGGCGGTGGTGTGACAAATATTGGCACAGGCTGTGGTGTGACAAATATTGGCACAGGCTGTGGTGTGACAAATATTGGCACAGGTGGTGGTGTGACAAATATTGGTCACAGGCGGTGGTGTGACAAAATATTGGCACAGGATGTGGTGTGAAAAATATTGGCACAGGCTGTGGTGTGACAAATATTGGTGCAGGCGGTGGTGTGACACATATTGGCACAGGCGGTGGTGTGACAAATATTGGCACAGGCTGTGGTGTGAAAAATATTGGCACAGGCTGTGGTGTGACAAATATTGGTGCAGGGCGTGGTGTGACACATATTGGCACAGGCGGTGGTGTGACAAATATTGGCACAGGTGGTGGTGTCCACAAATATTGGCACAGGCTGTGATGTGCAAATATTGGCACAGGCGGTGGTGTGACAAATATTGGCACAGGCTGTGGTGTGAAAAATATTGGCACAGGCTGTGGTGTGACCAATATTGGTGCAGGCGGTTTGGTGTGACAAATATTGGCACAGGCCGGTGGGTGTGACAAATATTGGCACAGGCTGTGGTGTGAAAAATATTGGCACAGGCTGTGGTGTGAAAAATATTGGCACAGGCTGTGGTGTGACCAATATTGGTGCAGGCGGTGGGGTGGTGTGACAAAATATTTGGCACAGGCGGTGGTGTGACAAAATATTGGCAACAGGCTGTGGTGTGAAAAATATTGGCACAGGCTGTGGTGTGACAAATAAATTGGTGCAGGCGGTGGTGTGACACATATTGGCACAGGCGGGTGGTGTGACAAATATGGCACAGGTGGTGGTGTGACAAATATTGGCACAGGCTGTAGTGTGACAAATATTGGCAGGCGGTGATTGACTAGGTGTGTGACAAATATTGGCACAGTCTGTGGTGTGAAAAATATTGGTTGCACGGTGGTGTGACAAATATTGGTGCAGGCGGTGGACAGCCTGACACCAGATCAGGTTATATTCTCATAATTCAGGATATTTATGTAAATGTTCAATTTTGATTTTGGTATTTTTCCCACATCGGTAGAGGTGAAATACAGGATTCGACCACGTTGATCTGGCCTAAAATTAGTTGGCTGTTGACTGGCCGTTAAACACCATTAAACACACAAATGAAGTAGCCTTACAGGGACTAATTTAGAGCATAATCTGACAATAATAAATACCGTTATCAGATGGCCGCCGAAAATTTATAAACTTTCCCTGTTGAACAAGCTGTGTCCCAATATGTATGCAGGCGCGGATCCAGGATTTCGGGTTGGGGTTGGGGGGCGTAACTATATTGCAATACTTGACTATATTATAGCTCGTTCATAGCTCGGGATAGCGCTAGGGGGGTCCGGGGGCATTCCCCCCGAAAAAAATTGAAATCTACATCGCATTTCCTGCGTTCTGGCGCATTTTGGAGCAAAAATATTGACACTGTCACAGTATGTTTAGACATGATTTTTGATTGAAAACGTTTAGATTTTGAAACAATAAGACAACGACTGTAGAAACGTGCCTTGTAACGCCGGGTCCGTGCACCCCCCCCCCCCCACCCCTGAATCTGCCCATGGTATGGTGATTACAGTTTATCAGTGACTGCGACTGAAGAAATGGTTTTACTGCATTTCTGTCCAATCGAGCTGATCTGCCAGTGCATTCCTCCAGACTGGTTAGGATCTATACTGTTTGTTGAAAACATGACAGGTGTTTCACAGACTAAATGGCAAACAGTGCAGTCCCTGATCAGACTGCGCTAATGCGCAGTCTGATCTGGGTCTACACTGATTGCCTAGGCTGCATTCCCCATTTCTTGAGGTCACAATGAGATTTCATAGAAATGAAAGGCCCATTCACTGGATATTCATATCATGGGGATCATTTCATTGGAGTCATGCATCAGACACCAAGGGAGCTTTAAGGTATTAGGTGATTGATAGATACACTCCACTTCATTGATAATTGCTTCATTTAGAGTGATGTGATATATGAATACAACATATGTGAATATTGTCTTGTTACTGTATACTATATGGAGCATTTAGTTGCCATCTCCGTCATCTTTGTATGTACAAGCCATCGTACAGTTTCACCTCTTTGTGCGTTTGACACATACGGTACAGCAAATAATATGACATTAAACCAAATAAAAGTTGTTGCAATACATAATAGGCAGATATGACAACGGCAAGCTATAAATATTATGCCAGCAAACTATACAAAAGACGAGATATTTGAGCATTTCTCCCATCAATCTCAAAATAAATTTTGATGTGTAAACCTTTCACTCTGATGCACAGCCTATTGTTACCCATAGGTAAAACCATATTTACTCACATAGTATGTGAGTAGACACCAGGGACAATACACTCAGGTAACTGCTTACATGTCACTGGATTTGATAGCTACATGTAATAACAGAGTACAGTAGTGGGTATATATGGTATGTGTTGTGTGGTTTGCCAGGTAAAAGTGATACACTGTGCAATTTTCTGTGTATGATGCTATTTATAATGGTGGTTCATGTTGTTAAAAACACAGGCACAAACCTGTCCCGAAAACTGACATATTTTACAGTTTGGTGTAATATAATTGATAGGAATCTGTTCTCCTGGCTTTTCTACATGTGATTAGCTACATTATGTCATATGGTCTACATCACATTTTGAGTTCTTTGTCAAACGGCAGAACATGTGAAACTGGCTTTAGTCTGGAACACACAAAGATGGCCTACTTGGCCACTCCATGTGCCGTATAGGATACAGTAACGAGGCAGTATTCACATATATATTATATCATATTTTCAAAGTAATTATCTTTGAATAAAACGATGATCAGGTATAGAACGGGTCCTTAAAGGTACATGCCCACTCAGTAGGACAATGTTCTTTATATCAGAGACATCATCCGATACATTTTCTGGCAAAAATAAACGTTCATTTACCATTACTACATACACGTATTGATTTTATATTTTATATTAGACGTACCTTTCCACACTCATATCAGGGGCTGATAATTATATCTGTATAGCGGCCACTCGTAATCTTTAGAACTGGTGGAATAGTGACACAAACATACATTTATTTAATTACTATAAAGAACATTTTCTGCCTACTGAGTGGCTACACTATCTCTCATGGGCAACTCTTGTAGCTAGTGATATACCTGCCTGCCAAAATCTGGTTTTGAGAGTGACTAGCACTTATAGTTCCTGAACAGCTAGCACACTCGTGTGTTTGGCGTTATAATGACAATTTAAGTGGTTCATTTGAAAACATAAGAATGTTTTGTGAGTTAACCCTTGCACCACTATCTTATTTTTTTTGTCGTCTGCTCTTTATTTCTATTTTCCATTTTTATCATAAAAACATGCTTTGACAGCACTTTAGAATAATTTACAACATGCTTTGACAGCACTTTAGAGTAATTTACAACATGCTTTGACGGCACTTCAGAATCATTTCCATTGAAAATGATTCTGAAGTGCTGTCAAACCATATTTTTGTCGAGCTCGCTTGCGGAAAGCGAGACATTGATCACAATGATGTCCGGGTAGCCGTGCGTCTGTCCGTGCGTGCGTGAGTCCGTGCGTCCGTCCGAAATCTGCTTTAAAAGTTTTTAAATACCTTATATCTCTGCAGTCCTAAGTCACATTGACATGAAAGTTCATATGCTTCATCATCCATATATTCATGCTGTATTGATGTGCAATAATCATACTTTATCATCTGATGATAAAAATATTTGTTTCAGATGACGCATTTAATTTGTATAAATAATTTAAAAATGTCCTACCTCATTTGCATATAAAAATAGCCTGATACCACCGCGAGTCACTATCAGTAAAATAAAGATATACTAAATGATTATATCTGTCAGTGGACTATGTCTATTATAGCTTTCTAGGGATATAGCCGTTTGCAGCCATTTTAGCTGGCCGAATCGACGCCGTATCTACAGCAAATTAGAGCTTGAAAATGCATGCTCCCGATAGCTTAGGAGATAATTTAAATTATCAACTGGTTGACTGCTGAAACAGGCGATTGTAATCCACAATAAAAGCCATATTTGTAAACGTAAAACGTTTTGTTAGTTGATTCATTTTGATTGCCCAGTCGTCCGCCAGCATAAGCAGTATTATCCCCACAGCTCAGATGGTAGAGTGCTCGGTAAATGCATTTGACTTTCGTTCCTTTTGTGCGAGTTCGAGCCTCAGACAATTTATTTATTTTCTTTTGTATTCGTATAACAGATTCAACGTTTTCTCACATGTACGAAAATGTCTTAGATAGAGTTGATATACGGGTCCTTGTGACGTGTGCACTGGGTTTACAACATCACAGGTCAGGATGCACATCATGCAGTCCGATCAGCGTATACGTTTTTCACAATTCATTTCCTGAATAATTCTTTGACTATAAGACAACGTGAAACAAAATTGGGATGTAGACACATTCTAAAATTGTCGCCAGTAGGTATTTCATAGAAACGACAGCACGGTGGGGTGGGGAATCTTGCGGATGTCAAATATACACATCCTCGGGGTTCTTGGTCTCCTATATCCTGGCCCCTGAAAATGTTTGACTATAAATACACCCCACACATTGTATTTCCGCCGCCCCAGAGCGGGGACAACATTGGTTGTGCTTATACATTTTGTCCAGACAGACATATGGATGAAACTAAAGCGATTCAAATGAAATTGCAATATACGTCTTTATCAGTTTTTGAACCAATAGAAAAATATGTTTCTGTAAGTTACATTAACTGATGTTAATACAATAAACCTATTAACGACGGCAGATATCTATTTGGGAGTATGAAGTGAGGGACATAATCCAATAAAAAAAAAGATAGCACAGTGTTGGTTTCGAACCCACAACCCTCAACGTTGATTAATTAAGTAAAACAATAACCGTTACCACTACGTACGCTACATGCATCAGATACAAAATATAAGTATTGTTCACAGGTTGATATAGGTGACGCATGTATAACACTGCTTGTATGTTCTCAAATTAGATAATGAAACACAGGTGTATTGATATCGATTATTATTGACTTGCTCATGCATGCATTACCAATGAGCACTTGACGTATGATGGTGTGATACATATACAATTTGAGTGCCTGTGCTCACTATTTTCTTTTTCAGCAAATACATAACAACAAAAGTGACAACTTGATTCAGAATATGCCTGAATGTTTCTCGCACATCTTTCGGGCCAACATTGGTGACATGCATGCTGCATCATCACGCTAATGTCAGTTTTGCATTTTTAACACACCTACTTTACGTATTATGGTTCAACATGGAATCTCCTGTGACATTTGCCCTTGCCACAGTATCGGAAATCAACAGTACATGCCTTTGGATGAATGATTCACCCGCTCCTGTGTCACTGTTGATACAGTGACAGTTGAGTAGAATTACAGCAGGTTTCATTTTGGATTGAAGAGTCTCTCAGAAATATGGCTGTGACTGGAGGAATGGACTTATGCAACCAGTGTAACCCCAGATTAGGCCATGCACTGTTCACAATTCAGTCCATGAAACACCTGTAATGCTTCTAACTTTGATCACGCTTCAAGAGTACGTTAGAACATCAGGGGCCGCCGTTTCACTAAAATGTAAGTATTGAAGTGCAAAATTATGTTAGTCTGTAAATTTCACATTAACAATGTTTTCTTATGAACAATTACAGGATTTACATTTATTGAGCATAGGCTGCATATGCTCAATAAATGTGAATCCATCAATTGAAATTTCCAGATCTTAAATTTGCACTTACAAACATTTTAGTTGTACAAAGTTTAGTGAAACAGGCCCCAGAAGTTTGAATATCCACAAATGCCATAAGCCCCATTTCTCCAACGACGGCCACAAATATGACATACAGGTGTCATCCCTGAATGTTCCCTCCACCACCTCCTCTATCTTGGGGAGAACATTCTCCCGTCCTTACTGTTATTATACCCCTGGGGGCCGTTTCACTAAACTTCGTAAGACTAAAATGTTCGCAAGTGCAAAATTATGATAGTCTGTAAATTCCACAACGTTTTCTTGTAAACAATTATTGGATTCACATTTATTGAGCATAGGCTGCATATGCAGCCTATGCTCAATAAATGTAAATCCATCAATTAAAATTTACAGACGATCCTAAATTTACACTTACAAACATTTTAGTCGTACCAAGTTTAGTGAAACGCACCCCTGGTGAGGGGACTATATAGTTTGCATATTTCTGTCCATCAGTCCGTCCATCCATCTGTATGATTTGTCTTAAAGTTTTCGGGTACCCATCATCATCAATATTTTCTTTCTATAGCCCAGCCATGCGACTTTCGTACACAATGTTAATTTACCAGATATTGTATGTAACTGATAATCGCAAGGGCATTTGATAATAAGGTAACACTTAACAAATAAATCTTCATTTCGCTGATAATAAATAGTGCACCAGATCTCCAGATAAGGTGTGTATTGGCGTAATTTACACAGTTATTTTAGCAGAATCCGCATTGATTATCAAAAGTGGGTGTACAACATACTCGCAGAAATGTGAAAATACACATTTATTTTCAAACTGCATAGTGAAAATTCTGTAATAAAGTTGAAAATTCACTTATTTGAGCTGCAAAAAGCAAACAGTGTTTGCTTTTTGCAGCTCAAATAAGTGAATTTTTAAATTTGTTTTATTTTGTATCATATGTTCCTAATTTAATAAGGAAGAAAATCAATAATACATTTGTAAAAGTAAAATACGCACTGGGTTTGTAATATGGGGTATAATGCTCTTTAGATACAAAACTTATCTGGAGCTGTGGACCACTTTTAACAAGCACCACTTTTACACATACCCCGACCCCTTTGTAAAAATACATGTATGTAATCTGTATACAAATGGTCATCAGAATGAATTATTATATACCATACACAAAACAGCATTTATACAGTGAATATAAGCAAGTGACTTTGGTGTGGTATGGACCTGGCACCAGGTCAGGTTATTCTAATTTCAGGGCTGAATTTATTTTATCTCGATGTAAATATTCCGTTCTGATTTTGGGATTTTCCCCCCAATGCAGCAGGTTAAAATGGGATTGAACACGTTTGCCCGACCTTACATGACCTTAGCTGTTGATAGGCCGTTAAACACCAATAAACAAACAAACAGTGAAAATTCCAATGAAAATTATTCTAAAGTGCTGTCAAATCATGTTGTAAATTGTTCTAAAGCGCTGTCAAAGAATGTTTTTGATGATAAAAATGGAAAATAGAAAATAAACAGCAGTTGACAAAAAATTAAGATAGTGGTGTAAGGGTTAAATAACATTGGTATGACAAAGCAAAATGATATTCCAGTGAAAATACAGTGTACATGTCTACAACAGCCATGTATGGGCAACGAAAAAACTTGCTGTTCTAGCGCAGTGAGAAGTTTAAAGGTACATGCCCACGCAGTAGGTTATACTATAGTGATACAGATACTTTTGTATAGTCTGTACGTATGACATTTTCTGGCAAAATAAACATTTATTCACCATTACCCCACGTATTGATTGGCATTATTATGCATTTTATTTTAGACAAAAATTTTCACACTGATATCAGGGGCGATAACCGTGTTTCCTTAAAATGTTATTATTTATTCTCTATTATAAGGCTCTACTACATGTACCATGCTGTGCCATATCCACGACCGTCCAACCCCCGCTGATCCCAAGGTCAAGGTCAAATACTTAGTCTCTTTACAAAACTTAACATCAGAGAAATATGTTGTAACTTCTATTTCCTTCATCTAAAATGCTTAATATCGTCACACATGCATTCCTGTAAGGCTCTACTACCATGTTTTGCCAAATCCACGACCGTCCAACCCCCGCTGATCCCAAGGTCAAATACTTTACAAAACTTAACATCTGAGAAATAAGTTATAACTGCTATTTCCTTCATTGAAAATTCTTAATATTTCACTTGTGCATTCCTCTAAGGTTGTACGCGCTATCATGCTGTGACAAATCTACGACTGTCCAACCCCTGCTGATCCCAAGGTCAAGGTCACATACTTAGTCTCTTTACAAAACTTAACATCAGAGAAATATGTTATAACTTCTACTTCTTTCACCAAAACTTCTTAATATTTCATGCATGCATTCCTCTAAGGCTGTACTATCATGCTGTGACAAATCCCCGCTGATCTCGTGGTCAAGGTCACATACTTAGTCTCTTTACGAAACTTACTATCAGAGAAAATGGTTATAACTTCTATTTCCTTGCTCGGATCTGCTTCACATTTCACACACGCATTGCTCCAATGGACCTCTACCACCGTGTGACAAATTCACGTTCGTGCCCAGAGTCAAGGTCACAAGCCCACACACTTGGATTTTTTTTTACACATTTAGGGGTACATGGGCCCACGCGGGGGGTATTCCGCAAGCCTCGCTTACTGACCAATCTAGTTCATACATGCATTCCTCAGATGACCCTCTATCATGCTGTAGCAAATGCATGACCCACCACCCAACCCTTACCCCAAAGTCAAGGTCACAAACTTAGCATATTCATAAACTTAACGTTGGGGTAAATTTCTTATACCATCTGTTTCCTTTCATGGAACGCCTTGATATTTCATACATGCATTCCTCAGATGGCCCTCTATCATCTGTATCAAATCCACAACCCACCACCCAACCCTTACCCCAAGGTCAAGGTCACAAACTTAGCATGTTCATAAACTTAACGTTGGGGTAAATGTTGTGTAACTTCTGTTTCGGTACAGGGAACGCTTTGATATTTCATACATGCATTCATCTGATGATCCTCTATTGTGCTACAACAAAGCCATGACCCCCCCCCCCACCCCCACCCCTTTCCCCAAGATCAACATCATAAACTTAACGTTGGAGTAAATATCTTTTTATAACTTCTGTTTCTTTACAGGGAACACCTTGATATTTCATACATGCATTCATCTGATGATACTCTTATCATGCTATAGCAAATCCATGACCCACCCCCCACCCCTTTCCCCAAGGTCGAGGTCACAAACATAGCACATTCATAAACTTAACGTTGGGGTAAATGTTCATGGAACGCCTTAATATTTCATACATGCATTCATCTGATGATACTCTATCATTCTATAGCGAATCAATGACCCACCACCCACCCCAAATGTCTTATAACATCTGTTTCCTTTCATGGAACACCTTGATATTTCATACATGCATTCCTCAGATGACCCTCTATCATGCTACAAGAAATCCATGACCCACCTCGCACCCCCTCCCCCCCACCCCTTTCCACAAGGTCACAAACTTAGCACATTCATACATGCATTCCTCATGTGAATAGCTATCATGCTGTAGAAAATCACCAACTTAGTGCGTTCATAAACTTAACTTTGGGTTAAATTTTGTTTTACTTCTGTTTTCAGGGAGCGCATTGATATTTCATACATGCATTCATCTTAATATGCTATATTATGCTATAGCAAACCCACGACCCACCTTGCACCACTGAGCCCAATGTCAAGGTCCACCACACGCCCCTTAACCCAAGGTCAATTATATATTATATTCATGATTCTAAAGTGATGTCAAAACATGTTTTTGATGAATAAAAATAAAAAATGAACAGCAGACAAACAGATTTAATTCAGCATTGTTAACAGATATTATTTACTTAATACATATGATGCAATAATTCCAGCACAAAAATATTTACACAATGCCCTAACATTTGATTGGTCCGTAGCAAGTCTCTGTCCAAAATTTATATCCCAGTAAACTCCCATGCCAAACTACTTTCCGTAACCGTCGGGCGCAGTTAAAATAATTCTTAAGAAAACGGAAAATACACACATTTTCTTCATGAATTTATTTCAAATGCTGGAATTATAAGGTATGAATGGCCTTTTTGTGGAATTTATCGGGGATATAAACTTGGAAAAGTCGCGGGAATACTGGACGAGACCTTCCGGCCTTCGTCCAGTATTCCCGCGACTTTTCCAAGTTTATACCCTGATAAATTCCACAAAAAGGCCATTCATTCCTATAACATTAGAGAAGGCATCCACTTAACATAAGACTGAAAGCCTATTTTTGAACCATGACCGAATATGTGTTTACCTGCGTCTCAGATTTTACATTGTCTCTCAGATTTCAGTCACATGAGTATTTGATGATTCAGAGTCGAAATGAAATCCGAGTATGTATGTCAACTGCTGATGGAAAACAATATATCTTGTGCATTTCTCATTAATGTAGATTCTGATCAAACAGTCTCATACTGAGACCCAGATATACTTAGGGCGACGGAAATTGTTCGTTTGCAAAATGGCAAACAATGTAGCTCCTGATCACAGCTGATCTGTAGCCGATTTCATCAAAATTGCAAAGTATACTTTTCTAGCAAAGTATACTTTGAGGGAGTAATCATTTATTTTTCCTATATATTATTATACCCCCCGCAACGAGTTGTGGGGGTGTATACTGGAGTCAGGTTGTCCGTCCGTCCGTCCGTCCGTCTGGGCCGAGCTTACAAATGGATACATATGTGGCTAGGAGAACAATAGGTTATGTAATATTCTATTGTTCCATGATTTTATGTGGCTAAAAATGGGTTTATGTGGCTACAGAACAATAAGGATGAACAAAGGAAAAGGTTAGGTTAGTCACATAAGTATCCATTTGTAGGAACGTCCGTCCGTCCGGCCGTCTGTCCGTCCGTCACTAAACTTAACATCCGAGAAATATTGTTATAACTTCCATTTCCTTCATCTAAAATGCTTAATATTTCACACATGCATTCCTGTATTAAGGCTCTACTACCATGCTGTGCCAAATCCACGACGTCCAACCCCCCCAAATACTTGGTCTCTTTATAAAACTTAACAACAGAGAAATAAGTTATAACTTCTATTTCCTTCATTGAAAATTCTTAATATTTCACTTGTGCATTCCTCTAAGGTTGTACTATCATACTGTGACAAATCTACGACCATCCAACCCCTGTTGATCCCAAGGTCAAGGTCACATACATAGTCTCTTGACAAAACTTAACATCAGAGAAATATGTTATAACTTCTATTTCTTTCATCAAAACTTCTTAATATTTCATGCATGCATTTCTCTAAGGCTCTACTATCATGCTGTGACAAATCCCCGCTGATCTCGAGGTCAAGGTCACATATTTAATCTCTTTACAAAACTTAACATCAGAGAAATCGGTTATAACTTCTATTTCCTTGCTCGGATCTGCTTCACATTTCACACACGCATTGCTCCAATGGACCTCTACCACCCTGTGACAAATTCATGTTCGTGCCGCCCCCGCTAAGGTCAAGGTCACAAGCCCACACACTTGGATTTTTTGTTTACATATTTAGGGGTACCTGGGCCTACACGGCGGGGGGGGGGTATTCCGTAAGCCTCACTTACTGACCAATCTAGTTTCATATAGAACTAACGACTGCATATATTTGTTGATTAAAAGTATGCAGAATTATTGTACTTAATTTATTACATTATCACAGCCAAAATGGGTGTGATAATAAATTCAGTATAATAAAAATTAATAACTTTATCCTAAAATTGAAAATTTCTCCTTCAAAGTATACTTTGCTAGCAAAGTATACTTTGCAACGTTGGTGTAATAGGCTACTGGGGCTACACTGGTCTCGAATGATATAAGATCTGTATTTGTGTCAGGTACCCATGTCATGTGCCATTGTCTTGTATCATGTTTAACCAAGTGCATCTACTCATTTACATGCTCAGCCCTGCAGTATGATGTTGTGTATATGAATATGTCTCTGCCGATCTTGGAATAAAAGGATTTAGATTTCACGTAATTTTGTCGAGAATGGAAATCTGAATGATCCAATGTTGGGAATTATCATCATAGTTGTGACTTAAGTATTTAATCCATGGTTGCAGTTCAAGGTACATCATTTACACTTACATTGTCTTGTACAAATTTCTACAGAGCACGACAGGGGACGTGGATTTTTTTATTAATTCGTTCACATGAAATAACATATTCGTTCTCTCAATTTTCGAATTAACAGCTAGTTTATTCCCACGATATAACAATTTGTTCACTGGAATTAACAATTCATTCCCATGATGGAACAAATTAATTTGTCCAAGAGGTTTCGGCCCACTTTGGTCATTGTGGTACAGTCGGTAAAAATACTGGTAATGTATATATCAAGACAGCGTCAATCATTAATGCTGATCAGATTTACGCCTACAGACTTTTCGGACCATGGACGTTTCGGCCCGTGGACGTTTCGATCAGTGCGATTAATTTCGGCCCACGGCCACGTCCAGAACAAGCCATACTTATTATTGCTCATCTCCTAGGAAATATGTCTGAGAGCAAATTTCACATTTTTCGAAGGGCATGTAATATACAATTTATTCCACTACCATTACAGATGTTTCTTCCCTGGAAATGACGACAAAACGTGACGTCAATTACATCTCGCGAACGTCTAGAAGGAAATATTTCCTTCAAGCAAATAAATTCCTCTAGAATCATGGTAAATCACTGTGTAGCATTTAATCTATAGCCTTATCTAGCTACAACAGTATGACCAGGACCTAGACTTGTAGACAGCCACGTGTATCTGGAGAAACGAGGCTTCTGGCAATTGTGGGGATTAGAGTATTATAATTATGTGGTTGTCTATTTCAGAAGGGGAGCAGGAAGCAGCCTGGCTTCAGGAGGCCGGCTATGGATATCTAGTCAGAAAATATCAAGGTACGTGCACCAGGGGCCTCCTGCATTAACCCATGAAATACACGATACAAGTATGAAACTTTTATAAGAAAAAAATCCCTATTTTCTTTATTTCATCTCGAAAGTATATGTTGTTACCACTTGTTTGAAGCATCGAGACGGTTCAAATGAGTGGTAACAACATATACCTTCATGGAGAAATAAACAAAGTAATGAGATTTTCTTTTACAAAAATTATTGTATCCTTAGACTGAAATGGGTTAACATTGGTTTGATAAAAAAGTGAAATTGACAAATTCCCAAATACTATCATTGCCACATATCGTTAAAGGTACGTTCCCACTCAGTACACAGGTGGAAGAGTCGGACCTATGACACCAAAAGAAATGCCTATTAAAAAAATCCCATTACCCCACCCACTTGGTCTCGTACAGTACCATACGCTATATAAAGGTGAGTATAAGTAGGGCGATTATAGAAAAAGCCCTCTCTTTTCCGGCTCGCACAAACACAATAAACATCGATTAAATGTATGACTTCTGTCTCTGGCAATCGATAAAGGTATTAGGTGTGTGAATATACTCACTTCAAATCGCTGTTTCCAGCATTTATTCAGTTATTCGCATTTTGTATACCCCATCCAAAGCGAAATTTGCGTGTACGAAAGAATCTCACACAGAATCGGAGGCCGTCCGGCTGGATTATCGGTCATATTTGGTGGCCGATAGCTGATCGCCAGCTCAAACTAAAGTCATGCACCATGACCATATACATTACTCCAACCATACAAAGTTCGTCCAATTGTGATCGTTCGCCGATCTAAAAAACACTTTTTTCTATAATTTCGTTCATTATCTGGAACTGGGTCAATGCACTATCTTCCATAATACAACCACCGAAGCGTCTATGTAAGAACATCTCTGATTGGTTAAACCTAAAAATAGACGCGAGGACTTTCCCTTTTCAGGGTTTCCGGAAGACATAATCTGATAGTACGCGAATCATGAATGAAAGTCAATAAAATTAGAAAAAAGTGTTTTTTTAGATCGGCGAACGATCACAATTGGACGAACTTTGTATGGTTGGAGTCTCTAATGTATATGGTCATGGTGCATGACTTTAGTTTGAGCTGGCGATCAGCTATCGGCCAAATATGACCGATAATCCAGCCGGACGGCCTCCGATTCTGTGTGAGATTCTTTCGTACACGCAAATTTCGCTTTGGATGGGGTATACAAAATGCGAATAACTGAATAAATGCTGGAAACAGCGATTTGAAGTGAGTATATTCACACACCTAATACCTTTATCGATTGCCAGAGACAGAAGTCATACATTTAATCGATGTTTATTGTGTTTGTGTGAGCCGGAAAAGAGAGGGCTTTTTCTATAATCGCCTTATTTATACTCACCTTTATATAGCGTATGGTACTGTACGAGACCAAGTGGGTGGGGTAATGGGATTTTTTTAATAGGCATTTTTTTTGGTGTCATAGGACCGACTCTTCCACCTGTGACTCAGTAGGCACACACAGTTCTTTATAGGAATTAAATAAGTGTATAATTGTGTCACTATTCTACAAGTTCTAAAAATTACGAGTGCCTGCTATACAGATATATTTATTAAGTAATATTTATTTTGCTGATAGTGACTCGCGGTGGTATCAGGCTATTTTCATATGCATTCTCTATTTTTAGCTCACCTGAGCAAAGCTCATGTGAGCTATTGTTATGGCAAAGTGTCCGTCGTCCGTCCGTCCGTCCGTGAACATTTTCAATCATCTTCTTCTCCCGAACTGCTGAGCCGATATTGGTTAAACTTCACAGGGATGATATATGGGTGATGCCATTTCAGATTTGTTAAAATGGAGGTCATCGACAATCCAAGATGGTCGCCATGGAAAAGTAGGATTTGTTCATATGGTGGCCTCTGGGTCAAAAATGGTCATGGCCCGAGGGGTCAAATAGGGGTCAAATTTTATTTTTGACCAAATATGGTCATTTTATATATCAAATCGAAGGTATAGCCACATGCACATTCGCAATATATGTTAGATCAGAAGGTACCAACAAATTCTGTGGAACATTTGAAGTTGTAAGTGAAGAGTCTTTGTGATATCAAGATGACCACTATGGAGGCTTTTAGGTGAGCGATACAGGCCCATTTGGGCCTCTTGTTTAATTATTTATGCTAATTAAATGCGTCACTTGAAAAAACAATATATTCAACAGATTATAAAGTATGATCATTGCACATCAAAACATAAATACAGAGAATAAATAGAAATGGCCGTTAACATTTTAATGAAACACGGTTATCGCCCCTGATATCAGTGTGTATGGTTACGTCTGAAAAAATTTACATCTATAAAATGTATAATAAATCGAACCACTACGTACGTGGGGTAATGGTGAATGACTGTTTATTTTGCCAGAAAATGTCTCAAATGATATCTCTGATATAAAGAACGTTTTGTGCCTAATGAGTGGGCATGTACCTTTAAATGTAAACACAGCCGCACAATATTTTCCAACATCGGCTGTCAGTGCAAATATATATTATGGTCCAGTTCAATTTTGCACTTACAAACTTTTTAGTCGTACAAAGTTTAGTGAAACAAGTTCCAGATGTTACATATTCTAGTTCATTTGCCTCTTTTCTCTTTTCCATCAATGAATCACTCTACTGTATGTTCCACGTTTTGCTGCCGACAAACTTTTGGCCATTAAACACATTAAATCCTAAAAATATATATATGTAAGTAGTTTTTGTCTCGCCCGCGAAAACGGAAAACGAGACTAAGGTTTTGCTTTTCCGGAGTCGTCGGCGGCGGCGGCGGCGTCGTCATCATTCAATGTTAAGTTTTCGTGTTATGGTCATTACTTCAACACCTTACCAGCTACAGTCATCAAACTTTATACATCCCTTTACTATGATATGTAGATGAATATAGGACTATTCTCGGGGCCCCAGGGTCAAGGTCAAGGCCCCAGGGTCAAGGTCAAGGCGGAAAAAGGCGAGACATTTGATTCCGCATAATTTTTGTTTATTAATAACAAAAAGTCACCCTCCCCAAAAAAAAATATTTGAAGAAATTCCATCAAATAATGATTTTATTGTGAAAAAAACAATTTTCCAGTCAATTTCAATTTTTTTATTTGTTTTACTCCTGTGTCCACCTCTCCACCCCCACCCCCCCCCCAATGTTAAATTACCATAGGAAAATCGTTGTTTTCACTATAAAATCAATATTTGATCAAATTTCATGAAACAACCCCCCCCCTGATTTTATGGATTGGTTTGAAACAATTTTTTGGGGAAATTTTTTTGGGGATGGTGACTTTTGTTTTTGGTGAAAAAGTACTTACATTTAAATATTTTTTAGATTTAATGTGTTTAATAGCCAATCTAACTTTTGTTTTCTTAGTTACGTCATTTCCAAGCTATCTAAGCCTATTTTCGGAGTCAATTTGTTTTTGACTCCTCCCCCACCTTTTCGTCCTCTTTTTCCCACATGTTAAATTCCCATAGGAAAATCGTTTTTTTCGCTATAAAATCAATATTTGATGGAATTTCATCAAACAAAATATTTTGGGGAGTGACTTTTTTGTTATTGGTGAAAAAGTACTTACATTTAAATATTTTTTAGATTTAATGTGTTTAATAGCCAAAAGTTTGTCGGCAGAAAAACGTGGAACAGACAGTAGGTAATAAGTAAGTAAGTAAGTAAGTAAGTATTAAAGTAAGTGAGTAACGTCTTTATTTATAGAAGAAGCTCAGTTGGCCTAGCCATTCTTCCCTGAGATCATCTATCTATCTACAAGTACACACACGTATATTTAACAAATAATAATGATACAAGTACATGTAAACATGAGTCACAATGTAATAATCGCATGCGTGTTATTTTCTTATATATATGATAAACGATCAACAATTAGACCACCTAGCTAAACAGCAAAGCAACAAAACACAAATTTCTGTTACCTGAGAATTAGAATACCATGTAATTTTCATTTGACATCAAGCTTATCTGGCCGCACTCGGTATCCGATTTCATCAAATTGCAAAATAATACTTATCTAGCAAAGTGTACTTTGAGGGAGTAATCATTTATTCAAAATGGCTGTGATAATTATGTAATAAATTCAGTATAATAAAAATTAATAAATTTATTTTTAAATTTAAATTTTGTCCCTCTAAGTATACTTTGCTACTGTCTGTTCCACGTTTTTCTGTCGACAAACTTTTGGCTATTAAACACAGTAAATCGTTTAAATCGTTTTTTTTCCCGCAATAAAGTCAATATTTGATGGAATTTCATCAAATAATTTCTTTTGGGGAGGGTGACTTTTTTGTTATTGATGAAAAAGTACATACTTTTAAGTACCTTTTAGATTTAATGTGTTTAATTTAAGTTCGTCGGCAGCAAGATGTGGAACAATCAGTAGATAAGTATGCTTTGCAATGTTGGTGAAATAGGCTACAGAAATTGTAAGCATTCCTCAGCAATCTTCGGAATTCCTACATATATCCTAATTACCTTGCCTGTTAAATTTACCTATCTCCTACCTTGATCAAGGTCAGGGCTTCTAAAATGTTCAGTTTGTCGGTTCTGAATCGAATTTTGAAATCTCGGACCGATTGAGATTTGCAAACTATCCTTAAAATTTGGTCCGAAAATAAATCCGGCTTCTATTTCTCAATCCACGCTCCGAATGCCCAAAATAATACATACACAACATGTCACTGGTTTATTGGTGTGACGTGTGAAGTTACACACCTCGATAACCATGATAACGGATATCCCGATTAGTGGCGCAATACACAGCTGCCACGTGCCTCGTGTTACCAGATATTGATTTTCTAGCCACACACACCAATGTGACGTATTGTGTGGGTCAATTAGGGTCTTGTGTCACCAAATATTTATGACAATGGCCATCGATTGTTCGTATTTAAAAAGGCACAAACAAAGCGAAACAAAATAACATGATGTGTTATGTAAAAATCACACTGTTTAGTTTGGTTATACATGTATACAACCAAGAGCTATACTGGTCACAATTCCTATAAGTCCTATTTCTCCAGTCACAGCCACAAATAAGAAAAACACTGCACACATTACCAGTCAATTCAGACTCCCAAAATCAAACATTGTCCGGTCATTAACCTGATCAGCTGACAATTGCCAGGTAACGGCTGTTCCATTTACCGCTTTATAGTTGTGGCTAGTTGATATTATCGTTATTTACTTGAAAAAATACAAGTACCGTATTTACCCTATGTATTGGGACAGTAAAAAATAAATAAAATTCTACGTGTCCCAATACATAATATAAAATAAATAAAAAATTTTTTTTTGGTGTCCCAATTATTAATATTGAAAGTTTGTATCCTCGAAATTGTGAAATTGCTATATCGGTACAATAACAGGTTGAATTTAATTATTTTCCGACCAAACTGCGAATGTAGAGTGATTTGATGATTGCAGTGTGATATATATGAAGACATAGTGTGATATATAGTCGGCCGACAAATTGTACAAATTGTACATGTACTACCAGTGTAACGTCCGAGATTTCAAATCGCGATCGAATCCGACCGCGCTATAAAATTCTGGTATCATCCGCATTTCGGTTACCAACTATTGCAGGAATTCAATTAGCAACGGACCTATATAAAATCATGTCATTTGAACAGAAGTTAAAGTAATTATTAATAATGACTATGACATTCAAACTTAAAATCATGCTTATTACATTGTATAGTGCTCGCGATCAACAGGCGCTTAAAAGGATTAATTGATAATAAATAATGGTCACGTGTCCTGCCTATTCATGCGGACGATTAGCTGTCGATACGTGCATAATCCCACCGACAATTCCGTATAAACTCTGAATGTTGCGTCAACTTTTCAACACCATTTACGGAAAATATTTTCGAAATCAATATCGGCGAAATATGGCGACAGATCTGTGTATAATCCAGTTTTTTTTGTTAATCCATTCCTTTCGGAATACATATTTACGGGTATGAAATTATTAAATAATTTATTTTTATTTTTGTTATTTCTCAATGAAAGTATACGTTGTGACCACACATTTGAACCGTCTTGACGAGACGGTTTAAATGGTGCTCGCGGCATATACTTCTGAGTGCATAGAAGGAAAATATTTTCCCGCAAACATAATCGTATCCTCCGCATGAAATGGGTTACTGCATGATTGCCCCATGAGTCGCACGTTCGCGACGTCTGCAGAACATCAAAAGGCGTGTTGACCAATCAGTAACATTTCAAAACATTGCCTAAAGGTCACACAGTTTACAGTCTCGTGCTGAATGATGTCATACAATAAGCACCTGTTAGTTGACACGCTTGGTGTCATCGATTTTTTTTGCACAAAGCAACACACAAATCTCGTCTGTGTAATATCACAGGTTGAAGTAACGGACCGAGGTCTATAAATACATTAAATATGCCTAAAAGCTTCAACGAATAAAGAAAACAAAATTATTTTGTTTACACCCTCCATTATCCATATAAAAAATGTTTTTTTCTTCTTCATTCATTGATGCTTTTAGGCATATTTAATGTATTTATAGACCTCGGTCCGTTGCTTCAACCTGTGTATAATATATGTCGGGTGTAATGGCATCTCGGATTTGGAATTCATATCCCCTGGCACGTACGGATATTGCACGGTTCGGATAAGCAATACGGAAGGTCGTATGTCGCCGGACTTCCGTGCAATAGGGGTGTCGCACTGTATGCATATTAACATGATAATGTCAATGATAATTACGATTTTTTTTTAAATTTTTTCTTTTTTTTTTCTCGATTTTTTCAATATTTTTTTTTGATCCACGAGAGACCCGCGTTATAATGGAGATCGCACTATACGCGATCGCGTTATAATGGAGCTGCAGTGTACTATACTTTCCACCCAGTTGTCCCGATCGAAACGCCATCCCTCGGTAGTGTCTGGATATAATAGCATGGAGAGCATGCCGTGACTTTAAACTTACCTCGTGAATATTGATGAGAGGGCGGGGCGATGTATCAGGAGTATTTCCGTGTGAATCGAAATAATTTTCGCAAATAAATCACATTCCGGCATTGACAGGCGGCATTGACGATGTATACGGTTTATTGGTAATCTATTTAATCAACAGAGCTCAGATTTACCGTCAGCACCGTGTTATATTAGTTAATCAGCGACGGCCTCTGTTTATAGCGAGACGTGCCAATAGTCGGCATGACCAGTAGCCGGTGAAAAAAATTAAAAAAATTTGAGTGGCGATTTTTTTATTTTCCCAGCGGAATCCCTGACTGTGTTTAAAAGTATTTAAAAAAAAGATACCGTATTCTTGCGATTATAGGTCCCAAGAGTGCATAAGACGCACCCCTATTTTCAGTCCAAAATCTGGGGGAAAATGTCTACATGAGATAATAAGACGCACCCAATTTTCCTAACAAAATTAAACAAAAAAAAATGAAAAAAAACTCGCCAAGTTGTTGTTATTTATCCCCCCACACTGTTTTTTTATTCGTACCTTGGACGTTTTTGTCTGTATTTTCCCTATCATAGTTTGCTATGTCCGTAATTTGCCGACTCTATGTCCGTGATTCCCCGGTCCGTATTTCACTATGTTCTAGTATCTTCAATTACACTGTGAACGCGGTAGTACACGCTTCACTATAACACGTGCTCGGTTAGCACACGGTTGTGCATTGGCTCCCGATTTTTTTGCCTATTTGTATATGAAAATCGTGTTATTATGTGTAACAGACTATTGTCATAAATCGTATTAATATATTTGCAATCATATTGCTGCCGAAAGTGGTATTATATTGTTAATTATTGATTGCGGTATGTATTTTCACTTTTCAACACCATTTACGGAAACTATTTTCGAAATCAATATCTGCGTATAATCCAGAGTCTTTTTTTAACCCGTTCCTTTCTGAATACACATTTACGGATATGAAATTTATTAAATATTTTATTTTTATTTTTGTTATTTCTCACTGAAAGTATATGTTGTAACCACTCATTTGAATAACCGTCTCGACGAAACGGTTTAAATGGTGGTCACGGCATATACTTCTGATTGCATAGAAGGAAAATATTTAGGATTTTGCGCAAACATAAGCGTATCCTCAGCATGAAATGGGTTACTGATTGCCCCCATGATGCAAGGATGAAAGCCGCACGTTCGCCACATCTGCGGCACGCATCAAAAAGCATGTTGACCAATCAGTGCAATTTCAAAACATAGCCTATAAAGGTCACACAGTTTACAGCTCGTGCTGAATGATGACATAAAATAATAGCACCTGTTGACACGGTTGGGTGTTATCGATTTGTTTCCACAAAGCAACACACAACTTTCGCCTACAGTATGTAATATTTCAAAATCAGTTGTATCTTCCGTAAATGACGCTGAAAGCAGCCTATAGCTATGACGAATTTGCATTGTCCGCTGACATAATTATAATTTTTTAAATAGAGATTGGCGAACATTGTAAACCATGTGCAGACTACGCGAATCCACCGCCTGGTCTGGCCGCTAACGTTTGCCGTGTCATAAATAGAGTCTAGTTCTCGGTAGTATTGTTTCACTGGAACGCATTAGACAGGGTACCAGTTTAGTGACGAATACGAAACGGACGTCAGCAACCGCGTGTGTTGATATTTGATTTGGCTTTGTGTTGTAAATCTTGACACGCGGTGTGTTTGATGTCGGCCAGCTGACTTAGGCTTGCCACTTTCATCAGCATCTTGTAAACACACAGTTTCGAAACTAATGATGGAGTTTTATAACTTTCGTGGAATTGCATTATGCATATTGGGATTTACCGTTAATGGCGTCATGCAATATTTTTTCACGGTAAAATGACACCGACCGATATGGGACCGGTAAATGTTTTCAAAAGATAATTAAAATGATAGAGGCAAGATTGTGATTCGGCAGAGAAAATGTCGACCGGATCTGATCTTGGTATACACTGTTCGCCTTCGGTCTAGAAAATGTGTACCGAATGTGACACATGGCCGGAACGAGTAAGGCGCGAGTAAAGGCGCGAACTGTTTAGAATACGAAATCAATATTCCAATACCGGATTTTACCCCAAAGACTAACAACAACAACAAATATAGGAACGCATTTTATGTTTTTTATTTTTGGTCGTTTATGTCAATATTTCGGGTGGAAAAAAATGCTCATGTATCTACATGTATTTATAAGACGCAGGGGCTTTCTGGGATACAAATCTGAGTATAAAAAATGCGTCTTATAATCGCAAGAATACGGTATGTCCCAATACTTAAGGTGCAGAAATTATTGATTTTTTTTTAAAATTGTGATGTGTCCCAAAACTTGTTTCCTAAAAAATAATTATTTCTCCCCAAAACGGGGGTGTCCCAATATAAAGGGTGTCCCAATACATAGGGTAAATACGGTTTCTTGCTTCCCTAATAGTTAATAATTGTTTGTTTATGCTGGTACACCAGAATTATGGTAAAACATTACCATTTTAAAACTTGATTAACTATTTTATCTTGTGTGTCCAATTGATGTAACAGCCGATTTATGACATCGCATCGAAGAGCCTGTGTGTATTAAATATTTCAAACACGACTTTTACATTACAAAAATCGATAAATATAGTACATAGCCACGCTATGGAGGCGAGATGTAACCTAATTAGGTCTGCACCCAATAGCCGACAGCCAGTATCTGGTAGCATTAATCGTACCAGCTCCTTCGGGCCGACAATTAAGTCTGGACCGATTGGCATTCTGAAATTTTAGAAGCCCTGATCAAGATGATAATTATCAACTTGATAACAAAAAGTGTCGTGCTCGGCTGAGCCTTGTAGTCCATACTCATGTGCTATAGCCTCTGTAAAACTTGATATCAAAAGGCCCTATCCTGGTACTTTATCAGGTAACAAACTTTGTATTGGCCCTATACATACTGACTGATAACAATGATGTCGTATCAGGCTCTGACACGATACGAATGTCCGTGTTACAACAATTAAAAACTGATGTTTCATTGATCTAATGGCGTCGCATGATGGTACCGAATAATGTCGGTGTAATTACATAATGTAAACAAGTCTGCATTCTTTTCAATGAAAACTATTTTACATTTCATCGTCGTCTACTGTCTGTTGCACGTTTTGTTGCCGACAATCTTTTGGCTATTAAACACATTAAATCTTAAAAATATTTAAATGCAAGTACTTTTCCATCAATAACAATTTATTTTTTTTCATGAAATTCCGTCAAATATTGATTTTATTGCGAAAAAAAAAGATTTGTATGGGAATTTAACATGGGGGCTAAAAATAGATTTTTTTAAATATTTTTTTATTTGTGGTCCGATTTTCATAATCTAACTTTTGTTTTCTTAGTTACGTCATTTCCAAGCTATCTAAGCCTAGTTTCAGAGTCAATTTCCATTTTTTTTTTTTTTTTTTTTTTTTTTTTTTTTTTTTTTTTTGACTCCTCCCCCACCTTTTCCTCCTCTTTTTCCCACATGTTAAATTCCCATAGGAAAATCGTTTTTTTCGCTATACACTGCAGCTCCATTATAACACGGTCGCGTATAGCGCCATCTCCATTATAACGCGGGTGTCTCGTGGATCCCAAAAAAATATTTAAAAAATCGAGAAAAAAATAAAAAAAAAAACAAAGAAAAAAAATATAAAAAATCGTCGCACGTCGTAGTCATCGTGTAATCAGTTGATTCGTGATTTCTGCATGTTTATTCAAACAACAAAGTTCAAAGTCCATGAAAGGATTATTATTAGTATGTTAGCAAATGTAATACATGTACCTTTAATCAGGTAATCATGTTAATAGGTATATTTATTAATCAATTCAATTACACATAATTGTCGCTAATAAATGGTTGCGTATTCGATCGCCTTTCTTTTTCTTTACTCCCAGGTGTAATATTTAGCGTTCTATAAATATACTGGTGTTTCAGCATTATCTGGGTATGGGATCACATGGTCTATTGTTTACACTGCAGCCCACGGCAATCTCGCTTAAATCGTAAATTTCATTCATCAATATGACTTGCAGCGTAAACAATAGATCACATGACCCCACATCCTGAGATTATGCACGTATCAACCGCATGAATAGGCAGGACACGTGACCATAGGCATTATTTATTATCAATTAATCCGTTTAAGCGTCTGTTGATCGCGAGTAGTATACATTGTAATAAGCGTCTGTCTATCGCGAGCACTATACAACGTAATAAGCATGATTTTATAAATAACTTGTATGTTTAATACATTAATACATACAAGTTTGTATGTCATAGACATTATTAATAATTACTTTAACTTCTGTTCAAATGACATGATTTTATATGGGTCCGTTGCTAATGGAATTCCCGCAATAGTTGGTAACGAAATGCGAATGATACCAGTAGCCCGTGCAGTACCAGTACCCGTGCATGTCCCGAAATTTTATAATGCGGTCGGATTCGATCGCGGTTTGAAATCTTGGACCCCGACTACCGCGTTATAATGGAGCTGCAGTGTATTTGGAATTTCATCAAACAAAATATTTTGGGGAGGGTGACTTTTTTGTTATTGGTGAAAAAGTACTTACATGTAAATATTTTTTAGATGTAATGTGTTTAATAGCCAAAAGTTAGTCGGCAGAAAAATGTGGAACAGACAGTAGTATAAAACGTCGTCTGATAAATAGAATACCAGTCTAGTGTGTTTTACTATCAATTTTATCAGGTTTGGCTCGGAAATGGTAGGAATTCCTCGCCAAGCCTCGGAATTCCTACCCGTTTCCTAGCCTTACATGATAAACTTGGTATCAAAAGACACTACTGTTTCACGAAACATGTCCACATTTTATTGTTATATCTACTAGTTAAAAATAATATTTCTTTCAATAAATTTAAGAATGACCCTTCTTTTCATTTCGTTGAATTTGGTCGAAATGTTTTTTCTATGGGAATGTAACATGTGGGAAAAGATCTGCAGGAGCTGCAGGAGTAGTCAAAGAATAAATGGAAATGGAATCTGAAAACTGGCTAGATAGTTTGGAAACGATCAAAGAAAATAAAAGTTCAATTTTGAAAATCGGTCCACTCTTTCGGAAATTAGAAGAAAAGGCCCATGCTAAATCTCCATAGACATTTTCACTCACTCTGTGGGTGGGTGGTGGTTGGGCGAACGAGACGGCGTAAATTAACGGTAGGGTTTCCTCCTTATAGGAATCACAATTTGCCTGGTTTGACCCTCAGGTACGTTTTTATCTTTGGCTCTTTTGTTACTGGGAGTTGAATTGGGTTATTGCCCATTATAAAAGTAGTAAGATTATTACTGATCCTACTGCTTTTGGGAGGGGC
Organism: Conchocele bisecta; assembly: GCA_029237695.1. Classification (NCBI taxonomy): domain Eukaryota; kingdom Metazoa; phylum Mollusca; class Bivalvia; order Lucinida; family Thyasiridae; genus Conchocele; species Conchocele bisecta. The sequence continues at coordinate 30,499,276 of CM055266.1, forward strand.
CAAATGATTCTGGTGTGGCGAGGACCTGGCATCAGATCAGGATTATTTTGATTTCAGGGCTGAATATATTGTTTTGTTATTGTAAATATTCAGTTCTGATTTTGGGATTTTCCCCCCATTTGCATATGTACTTGAACATGCACACGTACAGGTAATATATGGGATTTAGTACTAAACCCATTGACCCGGCCTTAAATGACCTTAGCTGTTGATAGGCCGTTAAACCCCAAAAAATAAACAAACACTCACTCTGTGGAGATATATATGGGGATTTAACATGGGGAGAGTGAATGAAGATATCTATGGGGATTTAACATGGGGGAGAGTGAGTGAGTGAAGATATCTATGGGGATTTATGGGAAGAGTGAATGAAGATGAAGAATAAAATCAATATTGGACCAAATTTCACTAAATAAAAAGAAGGTTCATTCATAAATTTTGGTAAAATCTAATATTATCAAATAATTGTTTTTCCATTGTTTATATAGCCGTAAAATTTGGCCAGGTTTCGTGAAACAGACAGTAGCCTGGTATCTCTATCTACACAGACAGTAGCCTGGTAACTCTATCTACACAGACAGTAGCCTGGTATCTCTATCTACACAGACAGTAGCCTGGTATCTCTATCTACAATGACAGTAGCCTGGTATCTCTATATACACAGACAGTAGCCTGGTATCTCTATCTACACAGATGGTAAACAGACAGTAGCCTGGTATCTCTATCTACACAGACAGTAGCCTGGTATCTCTATCTACACAGACAGTAGCCTGGTATCTCTATCTACACAGATGGTAAGCAGACAGTAGCCTGGTATCTCTATCTACACAAACAGTAGCCTGGTATCTCTATATACACTGACAGTAACCTGGTATCTCTATCTACACAGATGGTAAACAGACAGTAGCCTGGTATCTCTATCTACACAGACAGTAGCCTGGTATCTCTATATACACAGACAGTAGCCTGGTATCTCTATCTACACAGACAGTAGCCTGGTATCTCTATCTACACAGACAGTAGCCTGGTATCTCTATATACACAGACAGTAGCCTGGTATCTCTATCTACACATACAGTAACCTGGTATCTCTATCTACACAGACAGTAGCCTGGTATCTCTATCTACACTGACAGTAGCCTGGTATCTCTATCTACACTGACAGTAGCCTGGCATCTCTATATACACTGACAGTAGCCTGGTATCTCTATCTACACTGGACAGTAGCCATGGTAATCTCTATCTACACAGACAGTAGCCTGGTATCTCTATCTACACAGACAGTAGCCTGGTATCTCTATCTACACAGATGGTAAACAGACAGTAGCCTGGTATCTCTATCTACACAAACAGTAGCCTGGTATCTCTATATACACTGACAGTAACCTGGTATCTCTATCTACACATATGGTAAACAGACAGTAGCCTGGTATCTCTATCTACACAGACAGTAGCCTGGTATCTCTATATACACAGATAGTAGACTGGTATCTCTATATACACAGACAGTAGCCTGGTATCTCTATCTACACAGACAGTAGCCTGGTATCTCTATCTACACAGACAGTAGCCTGGTATCTCTATCTACACTGACAGTAGCCTGGTATCTCTATATACACAGACAGTAGCCTGGTATCTCTATCTACACAGACAGTAGCCTGGTATCTCTATCTACACAGACAGTAGCCTGGTATCTCTATCTACACAGAGAGTAGCCTGGTATCTCTATCTACACGGACAGTAGCCTGGTATCTCTATCTACACGGACAGTAGCCTGATATCTCTATATTCACAGACAGTAGCCTGGTATCTCTATATTCACAGACTGTAGCCTGGTATCTCTATATTCACAGACAGTAGCCTGGTATCTCTATCTACACAGACAGTAGCCTGGTATCTCTATATACACAGACAGTAGCCTGGTATCTCTATCTACACATACAGTAGCCTGGTATCTCTATCTACACAGACAGTAGCCTGGTATCTCTCTCTACACGGACAGTAGCCTGGTATCTCTATCTACACTGACAGTAGCCTGGTATCTCTATCTACACAGACAGTAACCTGGTATCTCTATATACACTGACAGTAGCCTGGTATCTCTATCTACACAGACAGTAGCCTGGTATCTCTATCTACACAGACAGTAGCCTGGTATCTCTATCTACACAGACAGTAGCATGGTATCTCTATCTACACAGACAGTAGCCTGGTATCTCTATCTACACAGATGGTAAGGAGCTGCAGGATGAGGAAATCCAGGCCCTGACCTCGTTGTTGCCCGCCCAACACGCGGCCGTAGTGCGACGTCGTGTCGACACGCTCAATGCTACGCTCAGGAAGAAACAGAAGTACACGACGAAGATCGATGTGCGCAATATCTTCCCTCAACAGACTCCAGGAACTGTGGTACAACCGCCTGAGAATTCCGATGTTAGTTCGGTCCAATTAAGACAGGTAAAAAACACGAACAAAAAAACGGACGTCCCTGTGGTGAAGGTGGTGGTTCTGTCATACCGTAATAACCCTATATATTCCGCCACCATTTATTCTCGGAAGCATATATACATCTATGGTTTCACACAACAAAGAGTGTCCCAATATTTAGGGTTGGTATGGTTGTACTGGTTTTATCACAATAACATTGTATTTGAATACAATTTGTTTTGGAAAACCCAGGTTTTCCACAAAAAAATGGTGTTTGGATATGTATGGTTATTACCGTAACTCATTTTTAAGGGCCCCGTGCAGGCACCGGGGCGGGATTAACTGATCCTGAGAATAGTGCTGCAGTAGCCATTGCTTGTCGTAAAAGGCGACTAAACTGGCTTAACGATTGGGTTCATACTTTCCGGAACCCACTATACCGGATTTGGCCCTCATGTACATTTTTGGCTTTCTTGTATGTGAGAGTTGAGTCGGGCTATGCCCCATATATAAAAGTAAGATTAGCGCTAATCCTATTACTTTTAGGGGATGGGATAAATGATGCTGGTGTGGCGAGGGCCTGGCACCAGATCAGGTTGTTCTAATTTCAGTACTGAATATATATTTTGATTGTAAATATTGAGTTCTGAAGTTGGGATTTACCCCCCTTGGACAGGTGGATATGGGACTCGACCCCGTTGACCCGTCTGCGTGTAGACTCCCTGAGGCTTGTACCTCTATGTCAGAAAAGCGGACGTTAATCCCTATTCACTCACTCACTCATTTTTAAGGTTTGCGGAAACTCCTAGATATTTTCCTTCTATGCGCTCAGAAGTATATCTCGCGACCACCATCTGGCCAAGACGGTTCAAATGAGTGGTCACAACATATTCTTTCATTGAGAAATAACAAAAATAAAATATTTAATACATGTACAGTCGAACTTCGATGGGTCGAACAGCCTGCGGGGTTAAGTTTTAGTTTGACCCATCCGTTGTTCGACCCATCGGGATTGGTCAGTGTACTAAGTGAAACAAGTCGTCATTACGACACATTGTTTCATATAAATGCGCTTACATTGCATTTACGGTTGATTGTCACAGTCGTTTATTAACAGAAACAGGCTTTAATAAAATAAAGAAAGCGGCAAACTCATGTGTGTTTTTATTTACATAGCCATTATACAGCAATAGAACATGAGAACAACAGAAAATGATTACAAAATATAATTGGCGGACTTGATTGCCCCGTCCGATACGATCATGCCCAGTCGCCCCATCACTACTTCGGACCCGGAACCACATCCACTGCATATCATAATTTACTATCACATGGAACCCAGTACAAGTTATACATGAAAGTTATACACGTCCGGTATTGAAGAAGTCTGTTATCTCGCCTTGCTTCGTAGTCTTGCGCTTCACCTGCTTATATGGCGAATAAATCGGATGACACATCACACTCATTACTGATCATAGTAAAAACAGTTCATGTTGATTTACAACTTAAAAGGCCAGATGCTTGGGTCATTAATTAAAACTGAGCGATATTTAATTCCACATGTCCCATAAATTACCACTTTAATTAACTAACAACTTCGCCGACATTGGTCAATGCATAATTACCACGTATGCTGGTCACGACTGCCGTTATTGTATACGCTCAAATGACCACTTGAGATTTGTTTGACAACCGGTTAACAATAGGTGTGAAAGTCAATCAACTAAGTCTGGAGACAATCGTCTGACATGTTTGAGTTTTTGTGGTGTTTATAGTGGATTTATACACGACCGGGCGTGACAGCGATTCGAGGCATTGAGGGTTGTTCGACTTTCACAAGTTCGACCTATACCGGGTAGTTTTAACGTATTTATATAGGAATTCTGCCGGGACCTAAAGGCTAGTTCGAGGCAAGCATGGCTGACGAGTTTACCAGGGTTCGACCCATCGAAGTTCGACTGTAGTTCAAATAACATTATACCAGTGGGCCAATTTCATTTCAGCTTTATAGGAATATAGGAATGAATGACCTTTTTGTGGAATTTATCGGGGTATAAACTTGGAAAAGTCGCGGGAATACTGGACGAAGGCCGGAAGACCTCGTCCAGTATTCCCGCGACTTTTCCAAGTTTATATCCCGATAAATTCCACTAAAAGGCCATTCATTCCTTAGAATTCCAGCTTTTAAAATAAATTCATCAAGAAAATGTGTTTATTTTGACAGACGGCAGCCATTTGTTTACATTGACAGCACTGACAGCACACCTGTAGAAAGTAGTTCGGCGTGGGAGTTTAGTGGGATATAAATTTTGGACAGACTTGCTACGGGCCAATCAAATGTTAGGGAATTGTGTAAATATTTTTGTGCTGGAATTATTGTACCATTTGATTGGCCCGTAGCAAGTATCTGTCCAAAATTTAGGAATGAATGGCCTTTTTGTGGAATTTATCGGGGTATAAACTTGGAAAAGTCGCGGGAATATAATTCCAGCATTTGAAATAAATTCATCAAGAAAATGTGTTTATTTTCCGTTTTCTTAAGAATTATTTTAACTGCGCCTGACGGTTATGGAAAGTAGTTCGGCATAGGAGTTTACTGGGATATAAATTTTGGACAGATACTTGCTACGGGCCAATCAAATGGTACAATAATTCCAACACAAAAATATTTACACAATTCCCTAACATTTGATTGGCCCGTAGCAAGTCTCTGTCCAAAATTTATATCCCAGTAAACTCCCATAATAAATTATTGGATTTACATTTATTGAGCATAGGCTGAATATGCAGCCTATGCTCAATAAATGTAAATTCATATATTGAATTTTACAGACTTCTAAATTTGCACTGACAAATATTTTAGTCGTACGAAGTTTAGTGAAACGGCCCCCACCCCAGGAAATTATGTTATGTATATCTCATGTTAATACCTTTGTCATCATTAATATATTGTCATAGGTGTTATTTTGAGGAAAACAAATTGATTTCATAGCTAGAGTTATTTCAACAAAATGAACATAAAAGTTTAACTGTAAGTATACATCATCATTGGATGAAATGTCTGGGGGTAGTTGAGCTTTCTGCTGAGATATGTAGAAAAAAGGATACAGACAAAATCCCCCCCCCCATAATCCCCCTCCGTCTAAAATAACAGGCAGGACATAATCCCCCTTCGTCTAAAATGTAGGTAGGACATACGTCTAAAATCACAGGTTGGACATAATCCCCCTTCGTCTAAAATCACAGGTATGACATAATCCCCCTCCGTCTAAATCACAGGTATGACATAATCCCCCTCCGTCTACAATGCAAGTAGGACATAATCCCCCTTCGTCTAAAATGCAGGGAGGACATAATCCCCCTCCGTCTAAAATCACAGGTATGACATAATCACCCTCCGTCTAAAATGCAAGTAGGACATAATCCCCCTTCGTCTAAAATGCAGGGAGGACATAATCCCCCTCCGTCTAAAATCACAGGTAGGATATAATCCCCCTCCGTCTAAAATCACAGGTAGGACATAATTCCCCGCTGTCTAAAATGCAGGGAGGACATAATTCCCCTCTGTCTAAAATGCAGGGAGGACATAATCTCCCTCCGTCTAAAATACAGGGAGGACATAATCCCCCTCCGTGTAAAATGCAGGTAGGACATAATCCCCCTCCGTCTAAAATCATAGGTAGGACATAATCCCCCTCCGTCTAAAATGCAGGTAGGACATAATCCCCCTCCGTCTAAAATGCAGGGAGGACATAATCCCCCTTCGTCTAAAATGCAGGTAGGACATAATCCCCCTCCGTCTAAAGTCACAAAAATGCAGGAAGGACATAATCCCCCTTCGTCTAAAATCATAGGTAGGACATAATCCCCCTCCGTCTAAAATCACAGGTAGGACATAATCCCCCTCCATCTAAAATCATAGGTAGGACATAATCCCCCTTCATCTAAAATCATAGGTAGGACATAATCCCCCCGTTAAAATGTTAGGTAAGACAATATCCCCCTCCCACCCCCACCCCCACCCCCACCCCCAGTGACAGCAATTCTCTGAGATGGTCACCGATTCTTTACCAAAACAGTAAGGTTTGGGACCGACATCAGTTTACCAATGATACATAAATGTGCTTGTTTGATGTTCATTGTACAACTTTAAATACTTCATAAATGTGCTTGTTTGATTTTTATGGTATACATATAAGTACTGAATATCTGATTTACCTTGATTCTGGACGGTGGGATTGTGTCCTAGGGTGCACTTTCACTGGTGGGTGGGGATTATGTCCTACCTGGCATTTTAGATCGGGTGGGGGTGCGGATTTTGTCAAACATAGTTTGAATCGGGCCAAAACATAGATTTGTATTATGTACACCACCCATCCTGGCATAGACTTCAGTCATGTACATGTATGTTGATATGTTTTACTGTAGCTGGAGAAATGCAGTTTATGGGTTTTGCGACCATTGTTGATCCAGATCAACCTGTGCATTCGCACAGTTTGATCAGGATCTGCACTGTTTGTAATTCCGCCAATGAAACACCCTTCAGGCCTCTACCCGAGTGCTAGCTGTAGCCGATTTCATCAAAATTGCAAAGTATACTTATCTAGCGTGTCTATTTTCCCCAAAATGCATATATTTCATGATTAAAAGAATGCAGAATTATTATACTGAATTTATTACATTATCACAGCCAAAATGGCTGTGATAATGTAATAAATTCAGTATAATAAAAAATTAATAAATTTATCCTTAAATTCAAAATTTCTCCCTCAAAGTATACTTTGCTAGATAAGTATACTTTGCAATGTTGGTGAAATAGTCTAGCTGATCAGGATCACACATCACAAATCCCATAAGTCCTATCCTCCAGTCACAGCTTAGACAAATAAATGTTTGTTGCATGTACAAGTCAGCTTGTGACTCTCTCGCTCGGTGTACAATTTCAGCCATCGAGAACCACCGTAACTAGACCCACGTCCCTCAATACAAGCTCTCGGCATGTGTGGATAAAACAGGTCGGATTTTGCACCTAGTGTTATTTAATATACTAATGCCACTGCTCCAGATAAGCTGTGTATTTCCATAAATACCCAATTAAAATTGCCAAAAACCCGATTGAAATCAGAAGTAGCGAGTACCAAAAAGCAATACAAATTTTATGGTACCTTTATCATGGTGCAGAAAACAATAAACAGACCACAAATATAGCATATTTTTCTTATTTTCCATGAAAAGACATCTTGGTATTTCATTAAAATTGTCTCCAAGGAGACAATTCTAATGAAATGCCAAGACATATGTTTTCATTTCAAAGCAAACTATTCAACAATTGCTGTCTGTTGATGTGTAAACAGTAGTGTGATTTTATTTTACCCAATTACAATTTTGAAATACCCAATTGTTACAGAAAGGATGGAGTTACAATACTCAATTACTAATTCCTTATCTGGAGCCCTGTAATGCTATTCACATGCTTTGTGCCGACTAATATTCACACAGTTAGGAGAAGGATACACCATACTTATAATGGCAGAACATTCTATATATATTCCTTATTGATGTGGGTTCGATCCTCAGCGGGGGCGGTATGTGAGATGGTATGGTGGTCGCCAGATTGGACAAGTGGGCATTCTCCGGGCACTCTAGTTTCCTCCCGCCGTAAGGACCGCTTTTTACGCCTTCATTTGTGCCAACGAAAGCCTTTGTATAAATGCTGTCGAGCTTGTTTGTAATCGTTGTAAAATAAATAAAGTTTACAATTTTTCTTATTGATCATCAGCAGAATATATTGTGACCATTTGAACTCAATTCAACTTTATTCATTAAATGTTGCAATACGTAGAAAGTTATATTTATGTCCAGACGTCACGGCTTGTTGTCGGAAATTCACGTGGCACGCATCAGGTTGTGACGTGTATATGTGTGCTGCGGTGTCAGATGGCCAATAATGTAGTAGTATGCAAGTCGAAAGCACGTATGGGTGGGACTTGCATTGACACAGGCAGGTGTACACTAAGAAAATGGGGCAACCAGTAAGTAAGTTATAGTTCACATATTGAATTTTTGGTGACCATGATATAGTCGACGCTATTGACGTGCATATGTGTGTCTGTGCGTCCGGTATTTGCATTAAAGATTTTAAAACATTTTACACCTATTACAAACAAGCACAACACCTATGGTCAACTGATCTGATATGGTCAGGATATCTGGCACCAGATCAAGATATTCCTGGAGTCTAGGAATGATATTGCAATTTCTGAGCTGAATTTGCCGTATTCCCATCCGTACAGGTGTATCCCTGTCTGTATGTGGACCCGTCATTAAACGTATGTACATCAGTGAAACTGGACTAGAGAAATGGGGCTTATGGGATTTATGACCAGCATGGCTCCTGATCAAATAGCACACCACTGTAGCCTGATCTGTGTTGCTTGTCAGAAGCATCCCGGGTGTTTAATTGATGGAATGGCGAACACTGGTCGCAAAACCCATAAGCCCCATTTCTCCGGTCACAGCCACAAACACAGTCGCCACCAGGGCTGCTACTTTGCATAAAATGTTTCTCATTGTAAAATGCACCTGTTTCTTGATGAGATGCCACTCAACTCCACTTAGAGCTATCGCATACAAACATTTTTTCTGTCTATTTTCTGGCGCAGATTTCTTGTGCTGATTATTAGACGAAAATGTGTTTATGCAATATCTTCAGCATTATGTATATCAAGGTGCATGATCATGTGGTTATAACAACAACAACAGTGGGTGAAAATGTTGAAATCTTGCCTACTCCAAAGTATGTATTATGTGATATTTTCCTTAATATGAAACAGATTTTGATGAAATATGGCGCATCAAACGCATCTTCATGAGCTGCATGTGGTCGTCCAGGGAGTTCGGCACAGACCTATGTCGTTTTTGCGAAGATTCTTCGCAAAAACGACAGACGTTTGGGCCAAAGTACAGAGACCACCAACTGCAGCTTAACAAGACGCGTTTTATGCACCATATTTCATCGAAATCCGTACAATATAAAAGAATACGTACTTTGAATAGGAGGGCTTCTGGAAGTTTCAGTACTTGTTGTTGTTGTTAGTACCTTGTATATGTAGATGTAAGGGAATTCGTCAGGAATCCGTCCATTGTGATCTCTAATGTGGGAGGAAACAAGTACAAACAACTTATTCGTCGGACGACCACGATACCATAGCATGTGTATACCTCCCAGCTTGACGATCAAAGTTGTATTTTTGTAATTTTTCGTCATTTACATTGTATGTGGAATGATAAACAAAAGCCACCTGTATTATAATGTCAACAATCTTAAATTGTATGGTCATAAATCGTTCTGTAAAGTAATTTAGAATATGTATCTTGAAAGCAGCTGAAAATGGTGCGAAAATGTCACAGTAAATCACATGAAGATTCAATTTCATAGAAACAACTACCGTAATTACCCTAAATATTCGGACACCAATATGTGAGCAAACAGTGTAGACCCAGACCAGCCTGCTCCTGAAGGAGCAGTCTGATCAGGGTCTGCACTATTTGCCATTTTCACAGAATACTTCGGAGGCCTCATTGGACAACATAATCAACTTGATAAATGTTTATGACACTTATAACAATTGGTTTTGGTGTCCGAATATTTAGGGTAATTACGGTAATTATATGTTGTATAATTGGTTACTAATCTTCGGATAGTTATGCCCCCTATGCAATAGCAAGGGGGGCATATTGCTTTGCTTTTAAGGTTCCGTACGTCTGTCCATCCATACGTGCCGTCCCACAGGTGCCAGAAAAAAAAAATCAGCGATAATATCTAGTTTCTAATATAAATAAAACAGCAACGCTGTGAAACATGCACCTTTTTCAAACCCGTTAAAATGATAGAAATTGTTACCTTACCATAGCATTTCATGATGAATATTTGTAAAAATACATCGTTCAGCATCACAGTGTCATTTAGCAGGTTAAACAGTTATAAGTACTTGGCGTCTGTTTTACAGCACTAGTTGTCCATATAATCTTCCCCACAAAAAGTCGTCGAAATCGATGGTCCCCTGGAACAGCGAAGCGAATTCCGATTGGCTCTTTCTGTAAATGACGTCACGTCACGCGAGTTTTGCTGTAACAATGACAGCCACATTGTTTTCGACAGTACATGTTAATTCACAGATTTATTCACAATTATTCGGCATAACAAAGTTGGAATGGTGCACATTCCATTCTAGATATATTAATCTACGTAAATAATATAGATATAGTCTGGACAATGCCCTGGGAGACTGACAATACCACGAAATACCTGCCTATCTGTGTACATTATTAATATGTTCAGGGGCCGTCGATTTCGACGACTTTTTCTGGAGAGAACGGGGTGACAAAACTAGTGCTATATCACATGCACATTGTACTTTTTAACTCGGTAAACAGCACTGTGACGCTGGATGCTGTATGTTTATAAATATTCCATGTCACTTGTTATAGTAACCCACCGATTCCTGTCATTTTAACGGGTTTGAAATATGCACATGTTTTACTACGGTGTTGACCTTACACTTATACTAAAAATGATACTGACATGCGATGTTTTTCAGTCATCTGTGTACATTTACGCCAAAAAGCTTGTGACAGTTTTCCAACATTTAATATCTTCAATATGCGCGAAGGATTTCTTCAATACTTGAATCATCTGAACATTTGTCACACACACCATGACCTTTGTCACCTTCGAAATGTCATTGAAACACTTTGTTTTGTGACTTTGACTCGTTTCTTGTTCTTTTTAGCTCACCTGAGCGAAGCTCATGTGAGCTATTGTTACCGCAATGTGTCCGTCGTCGTCGTCGTCCGTGAACATTTTCAAACGTCTTCTCCTCGGTAACCATTGGGCCTATAGTCACCAAACTTCATGGTCATGGTCCTTAGGTAGGGGGATTACAAAATTGTTAAAATTACATCATTACGTAATCCAAGATGGCCGCCGTCTAAAAATAGCACAAATTCTTAAAAAATCTTCTTCTCAAGAACCGCCGACCGGATTTCGACAAAACTTGGTAGTAATGATCGATGTACAATGCTCTTTCAAAGTTGTTAAAATGGTGACCCCGGGGTCAAAAATGGGCGTGGCCCGTGGGGTCAAATTGGGGTCAAATTTTATTTTTGACCGAATATGGTCTTGTCATATATCAAATTGAAGGTATCAACGAGGCGATCACTCTGTGCACTTTTTGTCGAAATCGGATGGTTAGGTCATCCAAGATGGCCGCCGAAAGGTCAAAAGGTCGTTCTTTTATTAGAGATTTCAAAATTCTTCTTCACATGAACCGCTTGGCCCATGGTAGCCAAACGTAAGAGTTATGGTCCATGGGTGAAGCGTGGCCCGTGGGGTCAAATTTTATTTTTGAATAAATATGCTAATGTCATATATCGAATTGAAGGTATCGATGAGGCGATTGCTCTGGTGCAATATTTGTCGGAATCGGATGATTATGTCATCCATGATGGCCGCCAAAAAAAAAAAAAAGGTCATATATTCGAGATTTTGAACGTCTTTTTCTCAGAAACCACATGGCCGATGATGGCCAAACTTCATAGTAAGTTAAGATCCTTGGCTGAAGCATTTTCAGATTTGGTAAAATGAGAGTCATTGCTTAATCCAAGATGACCGCCATCTAAAAATAGCACAATTTTTTTAAAAAACACATGAACTCAATGTCACATTCTCCTCTGGTGTTCATGGAGTCAGGTGAGCGAATTAGGGCCATCATGGCCCTCTTGTTTATGGTCCAGTATGACAGGGGGCATACCCATGTTTTACAAACGTAATCTCTAGTTTGTCTTCTTTCTCAATAAAAAACCTGGTTTGACAGCACTTTAGAATAATTGCCAAGGGAAATGATTCTAACGTGCTGACAAAGCATGTCTTTGATGAGAAACTGGAACATAGAAAATAACCAGCAGACTGTACAATTTAATTCAGAATTGTAGGTACACATGTTTTCCATCATGTTTAGTTCCTCAAAGCAATTGGAATTTCAACTGTTTATTTCAGTCTTCGCCCCTGTCGAGCCCTGTGTCCAGCCATGTATTCCCCTGGCCCAGGTTAAGCCCCCTGGGTGAACCCGACCTAGACCCAGACTCTGTGCTCAGCCACCAGTATATACTGTCACACAGTCTGTCAGACGTGTTCGATAGAACCCCCGACAGCACCCCAGACTATTCGTTCGATGACCCTGCCGATCGCACCTCATTAGATCGCTTGTCGAGTCAATCGGAAATAGAAAGTCCTCTGACAAGCCCATCTAGGTCCAAAAGCTCATCGTGTAATACTCTGGGGTCGTTAGATTCTGGTTTAGACTCATCAACATCCATCGCGACACGTGGCCAATTCGGCTCACACGATTCTTTGAGTAGCAGATTTGAAAAGTATGATTCAAATGTTTCAACTACCTCAAGCCAAGGGTCTGGCTATATATACCAAGTGGGGGAATTCAGTCCCCGTACCCGTGACCCCGAAATACCCGAAGCTGTCAGTCCCCTAACCAGCCCCAGGTTGGACTCTGCTGATGTTGATTCGACCCCGATATTGGTGGCGTTCAGACAGCGACGTCTAGGATACTCCCTGGATGAGGTTAGACGCACCAAGTGACTCACAGGGAGATATGTGGTCTGGTGGTGTCACTCTTGGTTACTGAAGTGTTTGTTGATCTGCACCATTCAATTCCTGTAGTATTTTAGGAATTCATTCATTCGGATTTATGTATCAGGGGGGGGGGGGGGGGGGGGGGGGGGGGGGGGGCCGTTTCGTACACTAAACTTCGTACGACTAAAATGTTTGTAAGTGCAAATTTAGGATCGTCTGGAAATTTCAATTAATAGATTTACATTTATTGATATGCAGCCTATGTTCAATACATGTAAATCCAATTATTGTTTACAATAAATCATAATTTTGCACTTACAAACATTTTAGTCCTACGAAGTTTAGTGAAACGGCCCCCTGAAGACAATGTACCATGGTGCATAAAACATTAACCATTTAAACTAATATTTAATTACAGTAGTATGGAAGTTTGGAGAAGACAAGAGGGGATATAGCATTAGTCCATTTACGTACGTGCATACGCGTGTATGTACGTTAGTGGCACCTTTCATTTTTAGCTGGCCTGCACGAAGTGCATAAGAGCTTATGGCATACCCCCGGCGTCGTCGGCGTCTGCGTTGGCGTCCACAAACTTAACGTTGGGTAAATGTCTTATAACTTTTGTTTCCTTACATAGAACACCTTGATATTTCATTCATGCATTCCTCAGATGACCCTCTATTATGCTGTAGCAAATCCATGACCCACCACCCAACCCTTTCCCCAAGGTGAAGGTCACAAACTTAGCACATTCATAAACTTAACTTTGGGTAAATGTCTTATAACTTCTGTTTCCTTTCATGGAACACCTTGATATTTCATACGTGCATTCATTTGATAATACCCTATCGTGCTATAGCAAATCCATGACCCACCCCCCACCCCTTTCCCCAAGGTCAAGGTCATAAACATAGCACATTCATAATAACGTTGGGGTAAATGTCTTATAACATCTGTTTCCTTTCATGGAACGCCTTGATATTCCATACATGCATTCATCTGATGATACTCTATCGTGCTATAGCAAATTCATGACCCACCGCCCACCCCTTACCCCAGGGTCAAGGTCACAAACTTAGCACATTCATAAACTTAGCTTTGGGGTAAATGTCTTATAACATTTGTTTCCTTTCATGGAACGCCTTGATATTTCATACATGCATTCCTCAGACGACCCTCTATCATGCTGTAGCAAACCCACAACCCACCACCCAACCCTTACCCCAAGGTCAAGGTCACAAACGTAGCATGTTCATAAACTTAACGTTGGGGTAAATGTTGTGTAACTTCTGTTTCGGTACAGGGAACGCTGTGATATTTCATACATGCATTCATCTGATGATCCTCTATTGTGGTACAGCAAATCCATGACCCACCCCCACCCCTTTCCCCAAGGTCAAGGTCACAAACATAGCACATTCATAAACTTAACATTGGGGTAAATGTCTTAACATCTGTTTCCTTTCATGGAACGCCTTGATATTTCATACATGCATTCATCTGATGAAACTCTATCGTGCTATAGAGAATCCATGACCCACCGCCCACCCCAAATGTCTGATAACATCGGTTTCCTTTCATGGAACACCTTGATATTTCATACATGCATTCCTCAGATGACCCTCTATCATGCTGTGGCAAATCCACAACCCACCACCCAACCCTTACCCCAAGGTCAAGGTCACAAATTTAGCATGTTCATAAACTTAATGTTGGGGTAAATGTTGTTTAACTTCTGTTTCTTTACAGGGAACGCTTTGATATTTCATACATGCATTCATCTGATGATCCTCTATTGTGCTACAGCAAATTCATGACCCACCCCCCACCCCTTTCGCCAAGGTCACAAACTTCATACATGCATTCCTCATGTGAATAGCTATCATGCTGTAGAAAATCACCAACTTAGTGCGTTCATAAACTTAACGTTGGGTTAAATTTTGTTTTCCTTCTGTTTTCAGGGAGCGCATTGATATTTCATACATGCATTCATCTTAATATGCTATATTATGCTATATTAAACCCACGACCCACCTTGCACCACTGACCCCATTGTCAAGGTCCACCGCACGCCCCTTAACCCAAGGTCAATTATATATAATATTCATGTTTTTTTATGCAACTGTGACAAGTTTTGAGTGAAGGCTGCCAACAGGCGAGCTTCGTTGTCTTCTGACAACTCTTGTTCAATAACTCATGAACCGCTTCACTGATTTTGATAATATTTGGTCACGATGTGTGTCAGGGTTAAAGTCACTGAGGACACCTTGTTTGTAAGGCAAATGTGTTAAAAGTTTTTTATGCCCCCATAAACCTTAATGCTTGGGTAAATTTCTTATAACTTCTGTTTCCTTACACGGATCTGCTTGATATTTCACACACGCATTGTTCTAATGGTCCTCTACCGCCCTGTGAAAAGTCCATGATCGGGTAAGTGTCTTATAAAGTCTGTTCCCTTGCATCGATCTGCTTGATATTTCAAACACGCATTGCTCTGATGGTCTGCTTTTATGCTGTGACAAATCCACGCTTCTCTGGCCCTCTGTGTTTTCAAATGTGGCTTGTTTTCTTTGGCTACAAGCGGGGGAATTTGTGTGCTGACAGGCCACATTTCTATTTTTGTTTTGTTTTATTGTCAAGGCTGCCAGGGAGGGGATTAGCTTTGTGATAATGATGCCCTTGTTTTGTTACCACTCATATTAACTGTCTCGATGAGACAGTTCAAATGAGTGGTAACATAATTATACTTTTATGGAGAAAAAACCCCAAAATAATCCTTTTTTTTTATACAAAAGGTTTTGTATCCATAGACGTCAGTGTGTTAATACATTGTATGTATGTGATTTATAAACTTGCAGAGTTGCAGTAGATGTTGCACTATTGATGTGTGATGGTCAGGGAAATTACTAAGGCCATGATCCAATAAAATGTACCAATTTGTTTTCAGCTGTCCACTGCAGCCCCTGTATAACACTATGATTGGGCTCCATCCAAACCATGCCAGCAGATTAGTGCAGTCTGATAAGGCTCAATGCTGTTTATTAACTATTTGCATGCTGGGAAATTTGTGGGCTATAAATAGTTCAAAAATAGCAGATGACAATTCATTATATTTTCTTTTATTTCTCCTTATAAATGTCATGAATATGTCTTGGAATTTCATTAGAATTGTGTCCGGAGGACACAATTCTAATGAAATTTCAAGACCTCCGGACACAATTCTAATGAAATTCCAAGACATATTTACAGAGAGAAATAAAACATATACTCCTAATTCGTTTGGCGGATATTTTTGCCGCTAGCATGCAAAGAGTTAAGAGCATGACAGATGTTTCACAGTCTGAATTTGCGAACAGTGCTGGTGTTGCCTAGACAGGGCAGGTTGATCTGGTACAACACTGGTCGCGAACATCATCAGCTCTATTCCTCCAGTCACGGCCACAAATGTCTAGAACATTTCATAAAACAGAAATTTTGGGAGCAATCAATCGATAGTGTTGTATCAAAAATGTCCTTATAATAAATGTTTTAGCTTTGTCATGTGTATTATTGGTTCACCATGTTTGTGGAAAGTGAAACATATAACGGTCACAATTCTGGTTTAGTCGTTTTTTTATCCTAAAAATGTGGGCATATCTCCTGCTATGTTGGTCAGATCTATAGCTATCTTCATCAATAGCTTCCTCACATTGAGCAGGTGAGACACTCCCTGACAATCGCCTTGTAAGTTTCTTGAAAGCATAGTCGTGATACTCTGAGCTAACGGCAAATTTTGTGCACCGTGATCACGGATGTATGCGGACATCATCTCTCAATTAATGCGGTGTGCTGTTTTGTGTGGTGTGATGCTTTGTGTGTCTTTTGTGTGTGCATCTTTATTACTGTGAATTTGTCTGCCTATGCATTAACCCTTAGAATGTGGGAACTGAAAATTATCGTCTGCTGTTGTTTCATATTTTGTCTTCTTTCATAATAAAACATGGTTTGACAGCACTTTCGAATCATTTCCAATGGAAATGATTCTCAAGTGCTGCCAGACCATGTTTTGTTCAGGAAATGGAATATAGAACATAAACAGCAGACGACAAAATTTAATTCAGCATTGTAAGGGTTAATAGGTTGAATGACTTAGAAATTTGCAGTAAAGTTTTTGAAGGGTACATCTTCCGTCAGTGTTGCTAATTCTTGACTTTTGTTGTCTGCAGCATTTTGTTGTCAGTCGGTATGCCATAGACCGTGCATTGCGCATTTCCGATACCTCATAAAACTATTTTCTGGGTGTTTGCCTCGGCGTGGTTCCACTGTTGTAGTTTGTAATAATAATGGGAAATATTTATTTGTATTGCAGATCTCTCCACGGAGTCCGACAACCAAAAAATATGTGACCAACATTATTGTCGAGGTTTGAACTAGGAAATTAACCTGTCGTGTAATGACGAGAATTAACTCATCGCTAGTGCTACTGCTTTTACTGTAAATCTTAACCCTTTTAACACTACATACCTGTATAGTGGTATTGGCAAAACAGTGTAGATCCAGATGAGCCGGCTCGCGACGAGCCGTCTCATCAGGATCTGCACTTTTTGCAAGTAATTTTCGTGTTTATG